>JAREIK010002300.1:256106-495841 GCA_029783825.1 Sapria himalayana | reverse complement strand
GAAGGAGAAAAGGTAAAAGAAGAAGAAGAAGGAGAAAAGGAAGAAGAAGAAGAAGAAAAAGAAGAAAAAGAAAAATAACATGGAGAAGAAGACAAAGATTGAGAAGAAGATGCAAAAGGAAAAGAATAAAGAGGAGAAGATGACAAAGGATATCAAGTAGTTAAAGAAGAAGTAGAATAAGAAGAAGATCAAAAAGAAGAAAAAAAGTTGAAGAAGAATAAGAAGAAGGTGAAAAAGAATAATTATAAAAAGAGAATAAGAAGAAGAAGAGAGAGAAGAATCAAAATAAAATGGAGAAGGAGAATAACAAGAGTAAGAAGAAAAGATCAAGGAGAAGAAGAAGAAGAAGAAGAAGAAGAATAATAATAATAATAATAATAATAATAATAATAAGATGTAGAAGAATAAGATAAAGTAGAAAAAACGAAAAATAAGAAAAATAAGAAATACAAAAAGAACAAGAAGTAGTAGAAGAAGATGAAGGAGGAGTTGGTGGTGGTAGAAAAGAAAAAGAAGAGAAGAAGAGAAGAAGAGAAGAAGAAGAAGAAAGAAGTGAGAGAAAAAGTAGTAGAAGAAGAATAAGATGAAAAAGAAGAAGAAAAACAAAGTGAAGAAGAAGAAAGAAAAAGAAAAAGAACAAGAACAAGAAGAAGAAGAAGAAGAAGAAGAAAAACAAGGTGAATGAGAAGAAGAAAAATGAGTAGGAGAAGAATAAGAACAAGAAGAACAATGAGAAAAAGAAAATAAGAAATTAATGAAGAAGAAGAATAATAATATAAATAATAAAAGTATAAGCAGAAGAAGATGAATAAAAAGAAGAAAAAGTAAAAGGAATAAGAGAAGAAGAAGAAGAAGAACTGGGGGGGAGAAAAAGAAGCATTAGAAAAGAAGGAAAAGAAGATTAAATAAAAAGAAGTAGAAAAGAAGGAAAGAAGATTAAAAAAGAATTATAAGTAGATATAGAAGAAAAAGAAGTAGTACAAGAAGAAGAACTGCAAATAAAATAAGAAGAAGTAAAAGAAGAAGAAGCAATAGTAGTAGTAGTAGGAGAAAAAGAAGAAAATGAAGAAGTATGAGAAGAAGAAGAAGAAGAAGTGGAATAAGAAGGAAAGAAGTAGACATAGGAGGAGGAGGAGAAGAAAAAAAAGTAGAAGTTGAAGGAGAAGAAGAAAAAGAAGAAAAAAAAGAAGATGATGAAGATGTATAAGAAGAAGAAGAAGAAGTGGAAGAAGAAGGAGAAGGAGTAGAAGTAGGAGAAGAAGGAGAAGAAGAAGAAAAAGAAGAAGTTGAATGAGAAGAAGAAAAAGAAGAAGTTGAAGGAGAAGAAGAAAAAGAAGAATAAAAAGAAGAAGAAGAAGAAGATGATGAATTAGGAGAAAAGGAGAAGAAAAAAGAGAAGAAGAAGTAGAAGAAAAATAACAACAATCAGAACAATAAGAATGAGATGAATAAGAAAAAAAATAAGGAGAAAAAGAAGAATAAGTAGGCAGAAAAGAAAAAAAAGAGAAGAAGAAAAATAAGAAAGACAACAAGAAGGAGTTCAGAGAAGGATTAGGAGAAGAAGAAAGGAGAAAAATAAGGAGATAAAGAAAGAAGAAGAAACTACAAGAAAATATTGATTTAGCTAGGTAATTTTAGCTAGGGATCAATCCTAGCTAAATTGCAAGGGATTAGCTTGGGAATAGCAAGGGATTGATGGTTTTTTTGTCGAAAAAAAAGCAACTGATTAGCGAGGAAAACTTTTTCTAAAATTTCGCTAAAGAAAAAGTAGGAATTTTAGTGACAGATTTAGCGATGGATTAGTGGCGAAAAATTTTCATAACTTTCGCTCAAGAAAAGCGGAGATTTTAGCGATAGATTTAGCGACGGAATATCCTTTGCTAATAAAATCCTTGATTTAGCGACTGATTTAGCGTTGAAATTTTTCTTGCTAATAAAATCCTTGATTTAGCGATGGATTTAGCGATGGTTTATCCCTTGCTAATAAAATTGTTGATTTAGTGACGGATTTAGTGATGTCTTTTCCTAGCTAAAAAAACCTTTATTTAGCGATGGATTTAGTGACTGAATTTCCATTGCTAATAAAATACTTTATTTAGCGACAGATTTAGCGACGGTTGTCCCTTGCTAATAAAATCTTTAAATTAGCATTGTATTTAGCTATGAATTTTCCCTTGTTAATAAAATCCTTGATTTAGCGATGGATTTAACAATGGATTTAGTGACGGATTTAGCGATGGATTTTCCCTTGCTAATAAATTGTTTGATTTAGTAATAGATTTAGCTATTGATTTTCCCTTGATAATAAAATCCTTCATTTAGCGACGGATTTATCGACGAATTTTCTATTGCTAATAAAATCCTTGATTTAGTGACGGATTTTCCCTTGCTAATAAAATTCTTAATTTAGCTACATATTTAGCGACTGATTTTCCCTCGCTAATATATTTCATATTTTATCTATAGATTTAGCGAGCAAATATCCCTAGTCAATAAAATCCATAAATTAGTGACGAATTCAGCGACAGAATTTTCTTAAAAAAATAAAATCTTTAATTTTGTGACTGATTTAGCGATGGATTTAGCAATGGATTTTCTCGAGCTAATAAAATCCGTAATATAGCAATGAATTTTTCCTAGCTTATACAATCCATAATTTAGCTACGGATTTAGCGACGGTATTTCCCTAGTCAATATTTAATTATATATATTTTTTATTTATTATTTGTTTCAATATTTTATTTAATTTTGTTTATTAAATATATGTTATTGGTCTACAGATGAGCAATCCTTGAAACACGCATTCTCCTCGTAAAATCATAAAAAATGATATTATAAATAATTAATTTAAAATATATAAAAATATAAAAAAATATAAAAAAATTTATATTAATAAGGACTAAAATAACTATTTTTATGATGTATTAATTTTTTAAAAAATTATACAAAAAAGTTTTCTAAAATTTTTAATTAAGAAACTAAATAATTTAAATTATAGTAACATTAAATATTTAATTCAATAAGCATAATAATTTTTTCGATATTTAAAAAAAATAAATTAACATACATTAAAATTTCTATTAATTTAAATATAAATTAATTAATTGCATGATAAAATCGAAAATATTTTCAAAAATATCTGAATTGACGAATAAATTAGTAAATATTAATATTATTATAAGTATTAAAAAAATTTTACGATTATAGAAAACTTTTAAAAAAATAAATAATACAAATTTTGAAAATCTTGAAATATAATAAAAATTTAATTTTTTCAATAAAGTTAAAAGAAAATAAAATAATAATTATAAATAAATACATAGATGTTTAATCCTACTAAAATTTATAAAAATTAAATAATTGAGTAATATTTTTATAATCAGCTTTTAACATTGAGTTTTTTTTAAATAATAAATATTACTTTTTTTAATTATCTTCTCACTTTAAGTAATTTTTTGAATTTTAAAAATTATTAATGATATCAAATAATATGAAATTTTATGCGTTTAAAATTATTTCATATTATCTTCGTAAAAATTAATATGAATTCTTAAAAATTAATAATCATAGAATATAAATTTTTATATAATTTTTAAAATTAAGAGTATTTTATAACTTTTAGGCGAGTGGCTAGAAGACAAATCATCTTTGTATTTATGTCGTATATGAAGTTTGTTAATTTTGTACATATTTGATATTTTTTAAGGCAAAACATATATATTATTATTGTTTATATATTTATTGTTTAATTAATATTATAATAAAAAATTATAAGGTATTTGTTTTTCATTTTGACCTTGCTACACACATTAATTTTGTTGAAAAAAATTTTGATAGTAAATAAAATTAATGAGTATTTTTGTATCACATATATATATATATATATATATATATATATATATATATATATATATATATATATATATATATATATATATATATATTATTTTTTTAATGTTTTAATAATTAAAAATATACATATTTTTTTAAAATATACATTCTCTCTCTCGACTTTACGTATCTCTAACAGAATCAAATTTCTCCGCATTTCGCCATCTATCTCTCGATGCCGATTCAACTAAAATTAATTCGAGGTTTAACTTTTAATTTGGTGTTGATTTGAGGTACGTTTATACATTTACTCTTCATCGATTATCTTGGATTGCTTAATCGAAGAGTAAGCATTTTTATTCTGTTTTTTTTGTTTCCGAATTTCTTCTTTAATCACCATGGTATGCTTGGATTTCGTATATAAACTTATTCGTATATATGCTTTATGCATTTGTGATATAATGAATTTTCATTGTGTGGATTTTGATGGTGACCGTATACAAAAAATAATATATAAACAGTATATATACATAGGTTTGCTGGCTTGATATCTACAAAAATAGTATACATCAATATGCATGTTAATTTTATACATAACTAGTATACATACTTAGGTATGCTGACTTGATATCTACAAAAATAGTATACATCAATATGCACGTGTATTTTATACATAACTAGTATACATACTTAGTTATGCCGACTTAATATCTACAAAAAATATTTAAAAATGAGTAATGATTGAATTAAAAAAAATAAATTAAATTAATATAAATAGAATAAATAGAATAATAGAATAAATAGAATAAATAGAATAAATAGAATAAATAGAATAAATAGAATAAATAGAATAATAGAATAAATAGAATAAATAGAATAAATAGAATAAATAGAATAAATAGAATAAATAGAATAAATAGAATAAATAGAATAAATAGAATAAATAGAATAAATAGAATAAATAAAATAAATAGAATAAATAGAATAAATAAAATAAATAGAATAAATAAAATAAAAAAAATAAAAAAAAATAAAAAATAAAAAAAAAATAAAAAAGATAAATAAAATATATTAAATAATAATTTAGCATGTCAAATTAAATTAAACTAATTATACTCGATTGAACCTGTTTGAACTATTTTACCAACTTCTAGAAAACTCAATAATATTCACACATGTAATTGAAAATAATTGAGCAAGAGTTTCTCAATTCACTTTGAAATGTTCTCATGATATGTGTTGTTGTGTGCTAGGAACCCCAAATCACTTTTATTTATAGGCAAGATTCCAAGTTTTTTAATTTTTGATGCAACATTTAGTAAGCCAACACATAGCTTTCAAATGTCAAGTCAATCCTTGGTAGGTATACACATCATTATATAACAAGCACACTTTCAAGCACTTGGCATTAATTCACGAGAACACATAGTAAGCACATAATCGATACTTATCACTCATGTAAGCCAAGACATGGATATCATACATACTAACACATGATATTCATGCAAGTAAGCATGTGATAAGCTTGTAAGTCAACATATGATATAAAAATAATTATTCTTATTAATTTTTTCAGACTTTATTGTCATTTTCCTACATAATTCATTTATATTCTTATGGTTGCACTTATCTTTAACAAAGATTATTATTATGGTGTGTGTGTGTGTGTGTATGTGTAAAGATTTATATTTACCATGTATCTAACATTTTGTAAATTAAATTTATCTCAAAATTATCTCAAACATAATAACATCATATTTATGTTTCTTGAAATAAAACACTTATATTTCTAATAATTTCAATATTCCTTCAATAGATGTCTCATAGTGTGTGATTCCTTGCGATCTCTCTTGTGTTAGTGATGAGTGGACTTGTTGAATCAAATTTAGTAATATTAAAATAATGATTTCATACTAATATAATAAGATCAACATATAACAATGTATCATGGACACTCAAGCTAAAATAGTATAAAATATATGAACCAAACTTTTTTGTACATAATTACTATCAATAATAATATTTTTAAAAACAAATAGCATGGTAATAATAATCTGAACCAACAACAAGGTAGACTGATCGACAAAAGATGATGAATACTCTAACACTGAAAATATGAGTCCGATCCTCGTAGATGTTGGATATGTTTTCCAATTTGCTATCATTTATCAATGTGTTCAGATGTTGGGACGTGAATTTTACCTATTCTAATCATGAAGCATCATAGTTTATATACGAGCCAAATAAGATTTTTGGGTTGAGTTTGGGAGAAGGGTAGGTAGATAAAAAAAGTATAATATTTTAAATATATAACATTTTTTATTTAGATAGATGATATAATAACTATTAAAAATATTTAGAAATTTTTAATGTTTATAATCTCCACAATGAAATGCAACATAATAAATTTTTTTTCTACCAAAAAATGTTTTATCAACTTCAATTTATGATTTTAGTTATAATAATATAGTTTATTATTACTCTAACAATTCAACTTCTACCAAATATATATTAACTATAATTTATACCATTAACAACTGTGGATTATGAAGAGTTTGGGTATCTCTGTAACGTTGATGAATTTCATGCCATACAAAAGTATTCTCCTTACGACAACATTTGTTAGGATACCCTTTATACTGCCGTGTTGATAACATCATTTTTAACACATGGTAATTTTTCTACGCTGCAATATGTTTATTTTAAATAATTTACAAAACTAATAAATATGAGTAGTAATTGTTAGTTGAATATTGTAGTTATTAGTTGAGTACCATAATTATTAGTTGTAACCTACAAGCTAGAATCTAAGTTTCATGCTTCACAAAATCTGTGGCAGATGTATCGTGTAATAAATAGTAATAAAGAATATAAGAAAACATGAGAGAGAAGTATTATTGAAATGTATGTATCAGTAATGAAACATTAATTTATAGTACTAGAGAATATATGTGAGTACTCTTTTATAGTTTAATATGATATAAACATATTTACTAATTAATTTTTAGTCCTGAACATATATTATTAAATATTATTTCATATTTTAATAAAATAAATATAAATTATTATAATTTCAAGAACATCAATACAATATAATAAAAAAAGTAGTAATATATCATAAAAATATAGCAAAATGAATTATAAAGAACATTAAAAAGTTGTAAATAAAAATAAAAATTTCAAAACTATTGAAAATTATATTGTATTTTTATATATTTTTATCTTGAGATACTAGGATGAGATGATTTATATAAATTAAGAGTATTTATAGTTTCTTTTTTGTATTTATAAGTGAATTTTTATTTTATTTAATAAATGATAATATCATTTTATAATTTTTATTCATAATATTATATAATCGTGAGTTTTTATTTATTTTATTCAGTTGTTTTATTTTTTATTGGAATACTCAATATGTATTCATCTTCATATTTTTCCTCAATATATATATATATGGACATGCAGATATATGGAAGTAATTTATGATGCTTTAGCAGAACATCTCTTCGCTATAGAAGCATTAGTAAATGGTCATTCAAAGTAACTGTCTGCTCATGTGGAAAATTATAGAAATATAGTATTTCTTCTCTCTCTCTCTCTCTAAACATCATTGCAAGCCATATTTTAGATATTTGTTGAAGTTGTATGACAATATATAAATATTTGTATTACTATATATAAATAATTGTATAACTTTATAACACTATATAATTAAATATAACTATATTTGTAAGTATGTATACATATAAGTAAATCTATATATTTATTTATAACTTTATATATTTATGTATAACTATTTGTATGAATATATCTATATATAACTATATGTTTAACTATATAAAAATATTTATAGTAATATATACTATATGTATAATAACATATAACTATAAATAATTGTATCTTATTATATATATTACTATAAAAGCTTTATACTTAACTATATTTAAATATATAATTTACAACTCATATTTAAAATACATTTGTATATATTAGTATTCAAAAATGTATTTTATTATATCTATACCTATACATAACTATAGGTATAGATATATAAAATTATATAAATAAATATATATACCTACATGTATAAATATAAGTTTAACTATATGTGTAACTATATGTATAACCACATGTAACTATATCTATAATTACATGTATAACAACATACAACATTATGTTTAATTATATGTGTATAACTATATATAAATATTTTTAAAACTAATAAAACTTTATATAATTAAATATAGATATATTTTTAACTATTTATACATATATGTATACATATATGTAAATCTATATACTTGTTTATAACTTTGTATATAATTATGTATAACTAAATATAACTACTCATATGAATATATATATATATATATATATATAAACTAAATGTTTAACGATATAAAATTTTTTATAACTATATATATTATATGTATAATAACATATAACTATACATAATTTTATATTATTAATGTATAACCTATATTTAAATATATAATTAACAACATATATTTAATATACATTTTTATATATTAGTATAAAAAATGTATTTTAATATATCCATACCTATACATAACTATATGTATAAATATATGAAATTATATGAACAAATATATATACATACATGTATAAATATAAGTTTAACTATATGTGTAACTATATGTATAATCACATGTAACTATATTTATAATTACATGTATAATAACATACAACATCATATTTAATTATATGTGTATAACTATATATAAATATTTGTAAAACTATATAAAACTTTATATTATTAAATATAACTATATTTTTAACTATTTATACATATATGTAAATATATATATTTGTTTATAACATTGTATATATTTATGTATAACTAAATTTAACTACTCTTATGAATATATATATATATATATATATAAATAAATGTTTAACGATATATAAATTTTTATTGCTATATATATTATATGTAGAATAACATATAACTATAAAAAATTCTATCTTACTATATGTATAACTATACATAACTATATTTATATATATAATTAACATGTATTTAATATACATTTTTATATATTAGTATATAAATTATATTTTAGTATATCCATACCTATACATAACTATATGTATAAATATATGAAATCATATACAAAAATATATATACATACATGTAAAAATATAAGTTTAACCATACATGTAACTATATGTATAACCACATGTAACTATATTTATAATTATATGTATAAAAATATACAACATAATGTTTAACTAAATGTGTATAACTATATATAAATATTTGTATAATAATAAAAAACTCTATATAAATAAATATAACTTTTTTTTTAATTATGCATACATATATGAATACATATATGTAAATCTATATAATTGTTTATAACTTTGTATGCATTTATTTATTTTTGCTTATAACTACTTGTATGCATATATCTATATATAATTATATGGTTAACTATTTATAACTACATTTACTATATGTATCCTAACATATAATTATATTTGGGATAATATTAATTTGTTGAACTAATTTGAAATTAAATGGCAAAAGATATAATATCAACAATATCTAAGCACGTAGCATGAGAGTGTCCTTTTATCGGGCTCATATATGGTATAATACAAATAAGGGTCGTACTCTTACCTAATCCTAGCCTTTGGGCCTCAGGCTCAAATATGAACTTATGTATGACAAAAGATGTAATATTTGATAGATTTATATAGAAGAAAATTTTTTTTCTTTCATATAATTTTTCATTCTAAAATTGCACTTTCTATATACTGCTACCACCTCCTATATGGAAACAACCGACTTGCTATAATAATTCCATAAACACCTAGCGAAGAGCAAAGGATACTTGATCCAGGGATGAGAACAGAACCCAAGGAAGGATGGCAAGACGAGACGAGTCAGGAAGCAGCGACCGACTAGAACGATTCCCCTTCTGTGCAATCCCCGTGAATAGTGTCACTTTCATTCGAATGCCGACCCAAACTCCTTATGTGGTCTTTCTATGTGTCTCTCTCTCTCCCTCTCTGATTCTTCATGTCACTCAATTCCTCATTTTCTTTGTGTCACTCATTCTATCTTGTTATTTTCTTTCTTGCTCTCCTTTCTTGGTTGTTCTCTCTCTCTCTCTCTACCCCTTCTCTCTCCCTCTCTCTCCATCTATCTCTCTCCTTCCTTCCTTCTCTCTCTCTCTCTCTCTCTCTCCCTCCTCTCTCTCTCTCTCTCTCTCCTCCTCTCTCTCTCCTCCGTCTCGCCATTTCTCTGCCCTTCTCTCTCTCCCCACCTTATCTCTCTCTCTCTCTCTCCCTCTCCTCCTTCAAACATTAAATGTCTTTTTTTTCTTTCCTTTCTTGTACATTATCGCATTTTGCACTCTTTATCTAGAATAAATGTGATATCTATAAATTTTTATCGTGCTAAAAATTTCTTTATCTATTAATGTAGATTCTACAAACCCATTACCTCGATATTCATGATATTTAATTTTTAAATATTCATATGTAAGCAATTTTATGGAATTATTTGTATATTTTGAAGTAATAGAATGTTTTATTCAAAATAATGATAGGGCATTATTTTTTGTAAATAAAACAGGGCAAAATGAGCTCAGATCGTCCATGGATGTGCAAAAGGGTTATTCATGAATTTTTACTAGACTTGAAACTTTCATCAATTTTGCATGTAGTCATTCGAGATTGATGGATGGAGAAAAAATTAAGTGTCCATGTAATCATCGCAAGAGTTAGAATATCCCTTTTCGTTATGCAAACACTATAAGATATCATTTGGTTAAATATGGTTTTGTGCCAAATTATTTTGTTTGGATTTATCATGGGGAAAGTACAATGGCTCTGAATATTGACCAAAATGAGAGTATTAAATCATTTGTTTGTGGTGAAGAATCATCAAACACATACGATAAAATGATCATATAAGCTGTTGGTACTAACTTCAATATGGATTACGTGGATGAACCACCTAATCCTGAAGCTTAGAAATTTTATGAAATGCTTAAAGCTGTAAATAAAGAGTTGTGACCAAGTTGTAAAACACATTCACAATTGTCACTCGTGGCTCGACTAATGAGCATTAAGTCAGAAAATCATGTCTGAGAAATTATTTGATCAGGTGACAAAACTGATGAATGAGATTTTTCTGGATAATAATTTGATCACAAACAACTTTTACAATACTAAGAAGTTACTACGAGGAATGGGTCTACCAGTGGAGAAACTTATTTGTTGTTTAAATAGATGCATGTTATATTGGGGTGGTGATAGTGATTTAATTAGCTGTAAGTTTTGTGATCATCATCGATTTAGGAATGCACCTCGTGTTGTAGATACGTGACAAAAATTGAAGGTTGTCTTTAAGAATATGTATTATTTTCCATTAATTCCTCGATTACAAAGACTATATGCATCAAATGCTACAGCATATGATATGAGGTGGCATTCCGAGCATGAGGTTGAAGAAGGGGTAAATCGTCATCCATTAGATTCACCTGCTTCGAAGAATTTTAATTATATACATTAAGATTTTGCAGCAGAAAGTCAAAATGTGAGATTGGGTCTATGCACTGATGGATTTTAGCCATTTAAGCAATCTGGACAATAGTAATCAACTTGGCCAGTGATAGTGACACTTTATAAAAATCTTCCGTGGTTATGTATGAAGGAGCAATATATGTTTTTGTCAATATTAGTTCTAGGGCCAAAAAATCCAAAAGACATGCTGTATATTTTTTTACAGCCTCTTATTGCAGAGTTAAATCATTTATGGGATATTGGCGTGAATATATATGATAACTCAAAGAAGCAAAATTTCATTATGCGGGCAGCCCTTATGTGGGCAGTAAGTGACTTTCCTGCATATTCAATGTTGTCTGGCTGTAGTACTGCAGGATGATTCACTTGCTCATATTGCATGACAAATTATGATGCATTTACCCTCAAATTTAGTGGTAAGCAGTCATGGTTTGATAACCATCATATGTTTCTACCTATGAATCATCTATTTCGAAGAAATAGAAATTCATTTCGAAAAAATAAAACTATGATGACAGTTGCACCAGTAGTTCGTTCAAAAGATAATTTTATGACAGAGATTCAGAGTTTGGGTTTGATGAAGGTAACTGAAAAGGAACCTACTGGAAGTAATGGACTAATAGGTAAATTATTTGGCTGGAGGAAATGTAGTATATTCTGGGACTTTCCCTATTGGAAGTCCAATTTAATTCATCATAACTTAGATGTAATACATATTGAAAAAAAATATTTTTGACAATGTTTTCAACACTATCCTTAATGTATACGGAAAAACAAAAGACACTTTAAAATCAAGTCAAGAGCTGAATGATATTGTCAGCATCCTGAATTGAAACTGAATGAGGCAACAAAAAAATTTTCTAAAGCTTGCTACCCACTTGATAATAAGGCAAGACATATATTGTATGAATGGGTTAAAAATTTAAAATTTTTTGATGGATATGTGTCAAATATGGGTAGTTGCATGGATATGAAGAATCTTAAGTTATTTGGAATGAAAAGTCATGACTATCATCTATTTATGCATAGATTAATACCAATTGTATTCCGTGAATTATTTCCACTAAGTGTTTGGAAGGTCATTACAGAACTTAGTTTGTTTTTCAAATAGCTAATTGCAACCTCAATCAAAAAAGATGCCATGGTGTGGCGGGAGAATGACATTTAACTTATTATTTGTAAGATTGAAAGGATATTCCCACCGAGTTTTTTTGACATGATGGAGCATTTTCCGGTCCATTTGGCATATGAAGCAAGGATTACAGTGCCAGTGCAATTCAGGTGGATGTATCCTTTTGAGAGGTAAATACATATAATTTGTTGTGTTTTATTATTTCATACTTTAAGTAATATTGTAATTTAATCTAATTGAAACCTAACATTGTGGATGTAAGTATCTTCGTAAGTTGAAATTGAATGTTAGAAACAAGGCAAAAGTTGAAGGTTCAATTTTCAATGCATATTTAGTAGAAGAAGCATCATCATTTTGTTCTTATTATTTTGAGGATCATGTCAATACAAAGAATAGAAATGTTTCGTGGAATTATGAAGGTCATGTGATGGTAGAAGATGATTCTGTGGACAAACTATCTATCTTCAAGCACCCTAGAAAAGCATATGAAAGAGCAATGAAAAGATGTATGACAGATAAAGAGTACAAAGCAATCCAAAGCTATGTTTTACTTAATTATGAGGAGGTTTCAAAAATATATTGACTATGTATACCCAAAATAGTTGCAGGTTTAATCATAGTTTAATTTTATCTTTAATAGGAATTATTAAAAATTATATATATATATATTTTTTTATATTTATGCAGTATTTATGTTGAGCATTTAAAATATAGGCATCCAGCAATTTCCAGCAATGATGTCGATTATATGCTAGAAACTGAATTTGCGAATTAGTTAAAAAATTATGTGAGTATAATTTAAGTTTTATATTTTTGAATTATATTAATTTATTAGTTTCTTTTATTTGTTAATATCATTTTTTTAATTTATTTCACGTGCAATTGATCCTTCAAATGGAGATTCAAATATTTTCATTCATAATCTAAGTAAATGTCCATTTAAATATGTGACAACCTATCTAAGGTACTTTGTTAATGGATATAAATTTCACACAATCAGACACGATTCTTCTACAATAACAATAAATAGTGGTGTATGCATTAAAGGCTCAGATTATAGTATAGATAACATTGATTATTATGGTCAACTCAAAGAAGTTATTGAGTTGGAGTATCCTGTACTCGAAAATAATATGATTGTATTATTTAAGTGCGAGTGGTTTGATCCTACACGAAATGTGGGCACAAAGATTCATTAGGATTATAAGCAAGTGGATGTTAACCATAAATGCATATATAATCGATATGAGCCATTTATTCTGGTAGTTCAAGTCACTCATGTATATTATTTTCTATATCCGAGTTTATCTCATGAAAAGAGATATTGGTGGGCGATTTGTAAAATCAAAGCTTGATCAAAATTTGAATTACCAACATTGGAACAAAGAAGTGTAGACTTAAAAATTGCACTAGCATTCCAGGAAGATGACATAAATAATATTGAGCCTGTGAATGTAGATAAAGATCTAGAAAATTTATTTGACTCAAATGGTGGCACAATAGAAATTGAAGATGATCAATTTCTATTTAAAGATGAGTTCGAACTTCTATCGGAATCAGACGAAATATCAGAAGATCCATTGGAGGATGATAGTGATGCCGATAATTAAATTGTTATAATTTTTTTATAAATTTAAACTATCAAGACTTTTTATATTTTGTTGAAATATATCGGTGTGTTTTATTCGAAAATGCATGCTTGTTCATCATATCCCTATTTTTTGTTCTATCTTTTATTTTGTACTGCAGATGGCGCCTAAAGGACATGGTCATGGTGGAGATGGACGTGGACATAGAAATGAACCAAATTCATCTAGTATATTACTTCATGTTGCAGAATCACCACCATCTCATAGCCTACATATCTAGACTTCAACATCATAATCTCCATCTCCATTTCTATCACCATCACCATCATTGAGACCTCTACTATCACCTTTATCAGATGTAAGCCCACCACCCATTGTGCTTTCTGCACAAACTTTTGATTCATCTCTATCTTCTACACCACATTTACAACAATTGTTCCCCCATTTACAATACCAATGACATCATCAAATGCTATGTCTTCCTCTATAATCAGTGTAAACTTAGAAATTGAGATTGTTTATGAAAGGTAAAAGAAATATGTAAAAATGACTTGAAAAAAAAATTTTGATATTATTTTTAGTGGTTTTTTTATATTATTATGATTTGCTTGTTTTCAATGTTATTTATTTATTTGTACATTTTTATTCCATCTCACAAGTGTTCAACTATAATTACAAAGGCTTTCAAGAAAATAGCTGATTCTAAAGCTTTCTCATGGAAGAAAGTTTCTGAATCGACAAAAGAGTCATATTTTAATGACTTTCAAGTAAAAATAACACAACAAAAGAATGTAAAAACAATAATCTAATTACTTAACTTTTATGTTATTTATTATTCAAGCAGTAAATAATTATGTTTTTGTTGTTAGTATAAATTCTTTTGTCATTTTTCTATTTATAGAATCAGTGCACATGGGCACCCAAATTTGACGGAAGCATAAAGTCATTATGAGAGATCAAAGCTGCTAAACGATATTCTGATTTTGTTTATAAATTAAAGAAAATGAAAGAAAGCCCTGGTTCTAATTATTGGGAGGAGCCAGATATGAAGAAAAAATCATATATTGCTAGCAAAAATCGACGAAGTGAGGTAGCTGGACTAGGTACAGAAATCTGTCGACACTAGAGGTTCAAAGTCGGGCATTGAGCACGCTCGAGATTTGATATAATTTTAAATTTCTAAACAATTCTATATTTTATGGTTGTCCTAATAGTCCAATAAATAAAATCTCTGCATGGTTTTATTAATTTTGTTAATTTTTTTTATGAATTGTTTTTTATTACTTAATAAAAATATATTCTAGGCTAGAGAATTTGGTAGAGATCCAAATTTTTATGAGTTTTTCAGGAAGATGCATGTGAAAAAAGTGGATGGTCAGTATGTTGACAACAAGTATTAGATGATTGATATAAGAAATTGTTATATTAATTAGATTTTATAAAATTACAGTACATTATTAAAATTGTTTTGATAGCAAAATAATATTTTATTTTTTGTAAATCTAGAATAGTTTTTTTCTTTATTTTATCTCATGACCTAATGGAGGAACATGTGATAGCTGCTCATCAACAAGTTGAGGGTTCTATGGATCATCAACCAATTGACTATGATCCTATTTATTTGGAGACAATAGGAGGTCGAAAGAAGTCGTGAGTGTACGAAATCGGCTCTAAGGAAGTGGCATTTTGTTGTAGCAGTCGTGCTTCTAATTCATTTGTCTCAGCAATGGTGGATGAGGTGGTCGAACAACAAGCATTGAAAACAAATGAACGTATTGTAGTTATGGAGATCAAAATGAAAATGAATGATGAGTAGATAACTAATTTGATGGAAGAAATGCAAGAAATTAAATAAATGAATTATGAGATGAAAGAAATTAAAAATGTAATGCAACAACAGATGTCCTATATGGAGTCATAGTTAGTGGTATTGGTGCAACAGATAGCATTCCGAGATCCAGCTGGGAATCCTCGTAGGAGAGGCTAGCATTCCCTACAAATTATGAGGATGATTGAGTATGTAAATTATTTCTGAACTGTTATTTATTTTTGTTTATGTGTAGCAAATAATTATGATATTTTTTTGTAGGTTTCAATTTTTTTTATTCTGGTTTTGTTCTTTGCTTTTTCGATTAACCAAATTATGAATCTTTGCAGGACACATTATGTGAGATAAAAGAAAAAATCTTGATTCAAAGCATTCAAACATTACCACGATCCTTCTAATGCATGGTTCCCATATTTATTGATTGTAGCTTTATCAAAAAGAAAGCTAGCTTATCTTATCTTTATTATTTTAAAAACATTTTATTTTTGTACTCTCTTTATCTCTAAACATAATTACTGGACATCTTTTGGATTTTTGTTGAAGTTATATGAAAATCAACTTTAATTTGTGTTTGTTCATGTCTATAATATTTGTTTTTATATATCTGTGAATATATTTTTGTGTCTCTGAATTTTTTGGGTAAAGTTTTAGCCTATTATAGGTATGCAAAAGCCTATTTTCAGCAACGGCAGCAACAACAGCGACGGCTGCGATGGTAGTGGTGGCAGCGATAGCGGTAGCGGCGGCATTGGCGATAGCAGAAGTTGTAGTGTCGGCAGCCATGGCAAAGGTGACCTCAGCGGCAGCAGCGGCAATAGTGGCAACAATGATAATAGTGGCAGCTACGGCATCAGAGATAGCTGCGGCAGCAGCGGTTGCAGCGGCGACAACAATGGCGGTGACGGGGGTAGCAGTGGCAGTAGCACCGGTAACGGCATCACCGACAATGGCAGCATCAGTGGCAGTGGCAGCGACAGGAGCAGCAGCGGTAGCGGGAGCAGCAGCAACGGCAACAAATATGGTATATACGTACGTATATAGTTAGTATATATGTACATATAATACTGCTATATTTTATGTACATATATACTGAGTATATATATGTACTCAGTATATATGTATGCATAATACTGTAGTTTATATGTACATATACTACCGTAATATATGTACGAGTGAAATGCTAGTATATATGTACATATTTACTGCAGCAATATATATTTATAAAAATATAGTTTTTATTTATTTTAATTTGATTTGGTGGTTTGAATTTCGTACGTATATGATACCACATTGTTTCCCATACGAAGCTTGTATAAGTGAAGACATATTTTAACAAACATTATGCACCATGACTCAGACATCATTTTCGCAGTCAAAAGTTGGTGATTGGAGGAGTAGCGGGAGAGAAAGCAATATAAATGCATTGATAGATTATACTTTATCCACGGTCGGTATATACATTGATTAATAAGATGTAATATAATTTTATTTATTTTTTTGTTTTAGTTATTTAAAATATTGTATTAGAATAAGTTATTAAATGATTTTATTTTTGTTTAATTTAAAATTTTCATTTATAGTTTTTGTTTTTATTAAATTTAATTTAAAAATATTATATTATTTAAATAAATTTTTGCAGAAACTGTATGACAATCAACTGTAATTTTTGTTTGTTCATGCCTATAATAACTATTTTTATATATTTGTGAATATGTTTGTGTTTCACCAAATTATTTGGGTAGAGTTTTAGCCTATTATATGTATGTAAAAGCCTATTATCAGCAGCGGTAGCTACGGCGATAGTGGCAGTGACGGCAGTGGTGGCAGTGGTGCCATAGGCGGCAGCGGCGGTAGTGGCAGTAGTAGTGGCAGTAGTGGCAACGGTGGTGTCAGCAGTGGTGGCAGTCACGGCAGCGACGACAGTGATGGCAGCGAAGGCAGCAGTGGCAGCGGCGGCGGAAGCGGCGGCGGCAACAGTGGAGGTAGCAGAGGCAGTAGAAGAAGCGGCAGCATCAGCAGTAGCGGGGCAACGGCGACATCAGTGGCAGATGCGGCAGCAGTATCAACAATGGCAGTAGCTGTAGCGTCGGCAACGGAGGCAGCTACAATAGTAGTGGTAGTGGAGATTGCACCGACAGTGGATGCAGCATCGGCAGTAGCTGTAGAGGCAACGACAGCAGCGGCAGGTGTGGCAGTGATAGTGGGAGCAGCATGAACGGCAACAAATGTGGTATATACGTATGTATATAGTCGTTATATACGTACATATAATTTGGAAGTATTTTATGTACATATATACTAAGTATATATGTACTTGGTATATGTGTATATATAATACTGCAATTTATATGTACAAATACTACAGTAATATATGTATGAGTGAAATACTAGTATATATGTACATTTTGCTACAGTAGTATATATTTATCAAAACATTATTTTTTTTAATTATTTTGATTTGATTTAGTGATTTAAATTTTTTACAGATGTGGTATCGCTTTTTCAACATACGAAGCTTGTATAAGTGAAAAGATTTTTCAACATACATGAAGCACCATAACTCGGATAGCTTTTTCCCAGCAGAAAGTTGGTGATCAGACATCAGAGTGGCAGAGGGATAGAAAGTAATGATAATGCATTGATATATTATATTTTATGCAGTCGGTAGATACATTGATTACTAAGATGTAATATAATTTTTGTTATTTTTTTAGTTATTTAAAATATTGTATTAGAATAAGTTATTCAATGAATTTTTTTTTGTTTAATTTAAAATTTTCATTTATAGTTTTTATTTTTATTAAATTTAATATAAAAAATATTAAATTATTTAATTATATTTTAGTTTAAGCTGATGACAATCAACTTTAATTTTGTTTGTTCATGTCTATAATAACTGTTTTTTATATATCTGTGAAAATATTTGTGTGTCTCCGAATTTTTTGGGTAGAGTTTTAGCCTATTATATGTATGTAAAAGCCTATTATCAGTAGTAGTAGCAGCGACTACGGCGGTAGCAATGACAGCGGCGACAGTGGAAGTGGTAGTGGCAGTAGTGGTGGTGGCGGCGGTGGTGGGGGCTACAGTGGGGCAGCATTGGCGAGAGCGGCAACGGTAGGAGCGGCTACATCGAAGGCAGTGGCAGCGGCTGCAGCAGTGGCTGCGCCGGAAGCAGCGACAGCACTAGAAGCAG
Source organism: Sapria himalayana (assembly GCA_029783825.1). Taxonomy (NCBI): domain Eukaryota; kingdom Viridiplantae; phylum Streptophyta; class Magnoliopsida; order Malpighiales; family Rafflesiaceae; genus Sapria; species Sapria himalayana. The sequence goes on along the minus strand of JAREIK010002300.1, from coordinate 476,711 downwards.
CGACAACAGTGGTAAAGGCGGCAATAGCAGCAGTGGTGGCGGCAATAGCAGCGGTGGCAGCGACGGCAGCGACAGCACCGGCATGCAGCGACAACACCTGCAGCGGGGGTAGTGGCCAGCTGCGGTAGTAGCGGAAGCAGCAACGACGGTGGCAGACAACAACAGCATTGGTATTGGCAGCAATAGCGGCAATGGTAGCTGCAATAGGAATGACAGCGGGAGCAGCATCAATAATACCAAATGAGGTATATACGTACGAATAGAGTCAATATATACATACATATAATCCTACATTATTTTATGTACATATATGCTGAGTATATTTCTACTCAGTTTATATGTACACATAATACTACTATTTTTATGTACATATACTGTAGTAATATATGTACGAGTGAAATGCTAGTATATATTTACATATATACTACATGATTATATATGGATCAAAACATAATTTTGTTTTAATTTGACTGAGTGGTTTAAATATCTTACAAATATGATACCATATTGTTAATCATACAAAGCTTCTATAAGTGATGAGATTTTTCACTAGACATTACGTGCCGTGACTCGGACAGCTTTGTCGCAGCAGAAAAATGATGTTCAAAGGAGCATAGGGAGAGAAAGCAACGTCAATGAATGGATATACTATACTTTATGCACTATCGGTAGATACATTGATGAATAAGATGAAATAAAATTTTATTATTTTTACGTTTAAATTATGTAAAATATTGAATTAGAATAAGATAATACAATATTTTATTTTATTTTTATTATAAATTACTTATAGTTTCAATTTTTATTCAATTTGATATAAAAATAATAAATTATTTAATTAAACAATTTTAAAATAATTTAAATTCTGAAATTAATTTTAAAATTAAAATATCTAGGGAAAAATCCCTTGCTAAATTAGCAAGGGAAAAATCCCTTGCTAATTTAGCTAGGGAATTTTTCCTTGCTAATTTAGCTAGGGAATTTTCCCAAACAAATTTAGCTAGGGAATATTAAAATTAGCGATAGATTTTCCATCGATAACTTTATTTAGCTGGGGACTATATCTGTTGCTAAAATTTTTAGACCAGCACTTTAGCTAGTGAATCATCCGTCGTTATTTTCACTTAGCGATGAAAAATCTCATTTATCTTGCTAATTTAGCTAGGGAATGTCTATTTTAGTAAGAGATTTTTTCCTCGCTAACTTTTTAGCTAGAGACACTATCCGTCGCTAAATTTTAGCAAGAAGCACATTAGATAGGGAACCGATCCATTGGTAATCAGTCGCTATATCCCATTTAGCGATAGAAAATGCTCATTTAGCTAGGGAATTAACCCTAGCTATATGAGATTTTTTTGTAGTCAAAGAAGGATAATAAGAAGAACGAGATGAAGAAGAAACAGAAGGAGAAAAAAAAGGTGGAGGAGAAAAACAAAAAGTATAAAAAAATAAGAAAAAGAGAAGGTTAGGAGGAGGAAGAAGAAGGAGGAGGAGGAGGAGGAGGAGGAGGTGGCGGAGAAGGAGGAGGAGGAGGAGGAGGATGAGGAGGAGGAGGAGGAGGAGGAGGAGGAGGAGAAGAAGAAGAAGAAGAAGAAGAAGAAGAAGAAGAAGAAGAAGAAGAAGAAGAAGAAGTAGTAGTAGTAGTAGAAGGAGAAGAAGGAGAAGAAGGAGAAGAAGAAGGAGAAGAATAAGAAGAAGGAGAAGAAGAAGAAGAAGAAGAAGAAGGATAAGAAGAAGGAGGAGGAGGAGGAGGAGGAGGAGGAGGAGGAGGAGGAGGAGGAGGAGGAGGAGAAGAAGAAGAAGAAGAAGGAGAAGAAGGAGAAGGAGAAGAAGAAGAAGAAGAAGAAGAAGAAGAAGGAGAAGAAGAAGAAGAAGAAGAAGAAGGAGAAGAAGAAGAAGAAGAAGGAGAAGAAGAAGGAGGAGAAGAAGAAGGAGGAGAAGAAGAAGAAGAAGGAGAAGAAGAAGGAGAAGAAGAAGAAGGAGGAGAAGAAGAAGAAGAAGGAGAAGAAGAAGGAGAAGAAGAAGAAGGTGAATGTTGAAAAGGGTAAAAAATAAGAAGAACTAGATGAAGAAGAATAAAAACAAAAAGGAGAAGGAGAAGAAGGAAAAGAAGAAGAAGAAGAAGAAGAAGGAGAAGAAGAAGAATAAGGAGAAGAAGAAGAAGAAGAAGAAGAAGAAGAAGATGATGATGATGATGAAGAAGAAGGAGAAGAAGAAGGAGGAGAAGAAGAAGAATGAGAAGAAGAAGGAGAAGAAGAAAGAGAAGAAGAAGAAGAAGAAGAAGAAGAAGGTGAATGTTGAAAAGGGTAAAAATAAGAAGAACTAGATGAAGAAGAATAAAAACAAAAAGGAGAAGGAGAAGAAGGAAAAGAAGAAGAAGAAAAATAGCAATGAGAAGAAGAAGGGGGGGGAGAATAAGAAGGAAAAGTAGAATATTAAGGAAAAGAAGGAGGAGGAGGAGAAGTATGAAGAGAAGAAGAAGTTAGAGAAAAAAAATAAAAATTAGTAGAAGAAGAAGAGGGAGAGAAGATAAAGAAGAAGAAGAAGAAGAAGAGGGAGAGAAGATAAAGAAGAAGAAGAAGAAGAAGAAGAAGAACAAGGAGATTAACAATAAATAATAAAAAAAAGAACAAGAAGGAAAAGAAGAAGAAGAAGTAAGAGAAGATGATGCTGATGATGAAGGAGAAAAAGAAGGGGAAGAAGTAGTAGGAGAAGAAGAAGATAATTATGAAAGATAAAAAGAAAGAGAAGAAGAATGATAATAAGAATAAGAATAAGAAAGAGTATAAGAACATGAAGGAGAAGAATAAAAAAAGGAGAAGAAGAAGAAAAAAAAGATGAAAAAGAAAAAAAGTAGAAAAACAACGAGAAATAAATTATTGAAAAAAATAAAGGAGAAGTAGATGAAGAAGGATAAGAAGAACTAGAAGAAGAATATGGAGAATAAAAAGAAATTTGAAGAATAAAAAGAACTAAAAGAAGAAGAATGAGATGAAGGAAAAGGATATAAGATGAAGAAGGAGGAGGGGAGGAACAAGGAAAAGCATAACAAGGAGAAGAATAAGAAAGAAGAAAAAGGAGGAGGAGGAGGAGAATTACAAGTAGAAGAAGAAGAACAAAAAAGGAAGCAAAGAAGTAAAATAAGAAGAAAGAGAAAGAGAAGAAAAAGAATAAGGAGAAAAAGACATGAAGAAGAAGGCAAAAAAAGGAGAAGAAGAAAAAGTAGAATAATAAAAAAAAGAGAATAAGAAGAATAAGAAGAAGAAGGAAAAAAAGTAGGAGGAGGAGGAGGAGGAGGAGAAGAAGAAGAAGAAGAAGAAGAAGAAGGAGAGGAGGAGGAGGAGGAGGAGGAGAAGGATAAGGAGGAAAAGAAAAACAAGAAGAATAAGAAGTAAAAGACTAAGAAGAAGGAGATAAAAAAGGAAAAAATGAATAAGAAGAAGTAGAAGGCAAAGAGAAGAATAAGAAAAATAAGAAATGAAGAAGAATAAGAAGAATAAGAAAAAAAAGAAAGAAGAAGATGAAGAAATAAAAAAGAAGAAAAAAAAAGAAGTTAGAGAAGAACAAGAAGAAGAAGAACAAGAAGAAAAAGTATAAAGAGAAGAAGAATAATAATAATAATAATAAAAGAAGAAAAAGAAGAAGAAGAAAAAGAAGAAGATGAAGAACGAGAAAAAGTGGAAGAAGAAGATGAAGAACGAGAAAAAGTTGAAGAAGAAGATGAAGAACGAGAAAAAGTGGAAGAAGAAGAAGTAAAATAATAAGAAGAAGAAAAAGAAAAAGAAGAATAAGAAAGAAGAATAAATAGAAGAAAAATAAGAAGATGGAAAAAAAATAAGAATAAAAAGAATAAGAATAAAATAAAAAGAAGAATAAGAAGAAAAAAACAAAAAATAATAATAATAATGTGATGAAAAATAAAGAAGAAGAAGAAGAAGATGATGATGATGATGATGATGATGAAGAATAAGAAGAAGGAGAAGGAGAACAAGAAGAAGATGAAAAAGAAGGAGGAGGAGGAGGATGAGAAACAAAAGAGGAACCAGAAGGAGAAGAAAAAGAAGGAGAATAGGAAGAAGTATGAAGAGGTGGAGGAGGAGGAGAAGAAGGAGATGGAGAAGAAATAGAAGGATAAGAAGAAGAAGAAATAGTAGTAGTAGTAGTAGTAGTAGGAGGAGGAGGGAAGGAGGATGACTAGGAGGAGGAGGAGAAAGATATGGAGAAGAAGCACAATAAGAAGATAGAAAAGATGAAAGAGAAGAAAATGTATATGGAGAATAATAAGTAAGAAAATATGAAGGTGAAAAAGAAGCAGATATAGAAGAAGAAGAAGATGGAGGAGGAGAAGGAGGTGGTGTAGGAGTAGGAGGAGGTGTAGGAAGAGGATAATAAGAAGGAAGATGAGTAGTAGTAGAAGAAGAAGAAGAAGAAGAAGAAAAAGAAAAAGCAAAAGAAAAGTAGAAGGATCAAAAAAATATGATTGATAAGAAGAACAAAAAGAAAAAGTAGATGAAGAATAAAAAGAACAAGAAGAAAAAAATTTCTAGCAAATGACAATTGGTATTGCATGAGCTAGTCTATTTATTTATCAGTGGCATGGTGTTGTGTTATTTATTGGTTTGTAAATCTACTATTGTTATGCTCCATGCATAGGTGTAACAATGTTCTCTATCTGCATGGAGTACCAGAGGATAAATAACTAAAAGATGCTGACCATCCTTGAGTATTCAACAACATGTATAAGTACATTGATAGGCTTTTCAACATCGTAAGACCTCGTAAGCTATTATATATGGCATTCGGTATGGTTTTTGTGTTCATACATGGCTACCATGTGCCCATGCATCAGCTTGAATTGGTTCGGTCGCACCTCATCGATATTTTATCTTCTATCCTTTACTTATGAATTATTTGTGGCTTAAATTATGTTTGTAGATATGGTTGCACCCTATGCTAAAATGAATCATCAACGAAGAATATTCTTCCTAATACCAAAAGACAACGAAATTTACGTGGGGTTCTTCTCCTTCCTTTGCTTCTCAATGTTCTTACACGATATAAAGTTAGTTTAAGCATTAGTTTCAGGCCCTTTTATCTTCTTCAATAAGGTGTTTCTAGCATTACATTGGGCATGTTACCGATCATTCTATCCAATTCTAATGTCAAGGGGGAAGGCAAGCACAATTTAATATCTTTTATTCATCTACAATGCAGACTTCCTGATTATAATCAAAATTGCTATCACTGCCTATATGGTCTGGCATGCAAATTTCATTATATAATGAAATTGAAGATTTCTAACTTCCATTGTTACACGCTTAAATCTTGTTCTTCTGAATCACTTTTAATTTCTAAATAGTAATGAATGTTTGAGTGTAAGATGCTGATCTGATAATGCTAGCTTTGGCAACCCATAAAGTTCAAATATTAAAAGAGGTAAACGTGTATTAAAATGCTCTAGCTAGTTCCTTTTTCTTTTGAAATTAATTGGCATTAAAATATAAACGAGTTTTTTGGATTTTCCTTTATAAGATGTGTTCATACAAGAGCTGAGAGAGAAGTCGCTGTGAATCAGTTGTAGAAGCCAAAACCAGGCCTCCAAGAGCCAATTCAAGTTTGACGTAGTCAAGATGGTGGTTTAAACAAGTTGTAATGGCCGACAAAAACATTTCTTTCATCAACAAGTAAGAAAGTAAATCTTCCATTAAAAGACCTTATTAGGTATGATGATTTCAGAGACTTATATAAACATCACCCCAAATATTACTTTTCTATATGGTCAATACTTATTCGATTTCATTTCTATTTACATCCATAGCTTCTCCATGTCTGGATCCTCAGAGAATAATTGGAGCTTGATTTGAAGATCTCTGATCTTCCAAGGAAATTGTAGGAGATCAACTTTGAGCGCATAGTTGATGATTTTATCTTCCTATGTTTTTTCATAATAAATGATTTTCTTCCACAGATGCCCTCCTTAGAAATCCATGAGGTTTTTTCACTAGGCTTTTTTTAAAAAACAATGATTTAAAGGTGCTAATTCAAGATAAAAAAAAACTAAAATTAGTGATCATAAAAAATACTAAGTACATACTTATGTATATACCAATTACATACATATGTATGTACTAAGTATATATGTACGTATATACTCAGTATATACGTATATATATATTGCAGTATATGTACATATAATACTGTAGTTTATATGTACATATAATACTGTAGTTTATATGTACATATACTACAGTAATATATGTAACCAGTGAAATGCTAGTATATATGTACATATACACTGTAGTATATATGTACATATATACTGCAGTATTATATATTTATCATAACATAACTTTTTATATTTATTTATTTTGATTTGATTGACTCATTTAAATTTCGTATAGATATGGTACCGGATTGTTCCCCATACGAAGCTTGTATAAGTGAAGGAATTTTTTACTAGACACGATGCACCACGACTTGGACAGCTTTGTCACAGCAGAAAGATGGTGATCGGAGGAGCTGAGAGAGCATAAAACAATACCAATTCACGGATTGATTTTACTTTATGCACTGTCGGTAGATACATTGATGAATAAGATGTAATATAATTATGTAGTTACAAATATAAATATATATAACATTTATATAGTTATACATTTAGTAAACAATTATATATAATTATATATTATTATACATATAGTATATTTTGTGAGAAATATAGTTATATAAAATTATACATATAGTTATACATTATTATATAGTTAAAAAATAAGTTATGTAAAGTTATAAATATAGGTATAAATACTTTTATATATAATGGAATGTGATTATATAATTAAACAAGTGTTTAGATATAATATTTGTGTTTAAAATATTTTTATAAATGTTACTTATACATAATTATATATATGTAACCCTTTATAAATATTATATAGTATATATATCACATTTATATAAACATTATAAATATTTTATATTTATATAAAAATAAATATGTAATATAAATGTTTACACAAATGTATAAACATTTTATGTAATATAATTCTTAATAAAAAATTATATATCTATATGTCTATATAAACAGAATAAGAAAAATAGTTAAATATACAAAGAAGGAAAAGAATAACAAAAAAACACAAATATTTTATTAAGAATACAATTTATTTTAAATATTGTATGGTTATAATTTTATAAGAAAAAGAATAACAAAAAAAATGATTATGTTGAAATACATAAGTATTAATGAAATATATAGAATAAGAAAAAACAAGAAGGAATAGGAGGGAGAGTTGGAGAAATATACAAAGAAGAATAAGAAAAAATAGAAGAAAAAAAAAAGAAGAATAGGAAGAATAAGAAGAGAATAACAAAAGGAGAATGTGGAGAAAAAGAATATGAATAAGAAGAATAATAAGATGGTGATGATGAAGAAAAGAAGAAGTAGAAGGAGAATAAGAAAAAGAATAAAGAGAAGAATAAGTGAATGGAGAAAAAGAAGAAATAAGAATTATAAAAATAAGAAGAAAAAGAAAGAGAATGAGAAGAAAAAAAGAAGAAAAATATGAAAATGATGGAAATGAAGAATAAGAAAAATAAAAATAATGAGAAGGAAAAAAAGAAGAAGTAGGAGAACAAGAATGAGGAGGAGGAGGAGGAGGAGGAGGAGGAGAAGAAAAAGGAGAAGAAAAAGGAGAAGGAGGAGGAGGAGGAGGAGGAGGAAGAGAAAGATATAAAGAAGAAGGAGGAGGAGGAGAAGGAGAAAGATATAAAGAAGAAGGAGGAGGAAGAGTAGGAGAAAAAAAATGAAGAAGAAAAATAGCAAGAAGAAGAAGGACACGAAGAAGAAGATGAATAAAAAGATTAATAAGGAGAAGAAGTAGAAGGAGTAGGAAGAGAATAATAGGAAGAAGAAAAAGATGGAGAAGAACAAAAATAATAAGGAGGAAAAACTAAAGGAGAAGAAGATGTAGAATGACAAGAAGAAAATAAAGAACAAATTGAAGAAGATCAAAGAACAAAAAGAAGTAAAAAAAATAAAAAGAAAAAATAGAAGCAAAAGAAGAAAAAGAAATTGAAGATAAAAAAGAAGAAGATGATGAAGTATACGAACAAGTAGGAGAAGAAGAAGTCAAAAAAAAGAAAAAGAAAAAGAATAGGAAGAAGAATAATAATATGTAGAAGAAGAAAAAGAAGAAAAAAAAAGAATAAGAAGAAGTAGAAGAAGGAAAAGAAGATGAGGGAGAAGAACAAGAAGAAAAAATAGAATAAGAAGAAGTTTTAGATGAAGAAGATAAAGAAAAAAGAAGAAGAAGATAAAGAAAAAAGAAGAAGAAGAAGTAGAAAAATAAAAAGAAGAAGAAGTACCACAAGAAATAGTAGAAGAAGAAAAAAAAGGAGAATAAAATAGTATTAGTATAAAAAAAAGAAGTATACCAAAAAAAGAAGATGAAGATAAAGAAAGAAGAGAAGAAAATCCATAAGAAGTACGAGGATGAGGAGAAGAAAGACAAGAGGAAGAAAATTAAAAAGGGTGAAGAAGGAGAGCAAAAAGAAAGAAGAAGGAGATGGAGGAAGAGGAGGAGGAGGAGAAAAAGAAAAATGAGTTGAAAATAAACAACAACAAGAAGAAGGAAGAAGGAAAAAGAATATGAAAGAAAAATAAGAAGAATAAGAATAAGAAAAAGACGAAGAAGATGAAGAAGAAAAAGAAAAAGAGGATAAAGAAGATAAAGAATAAAAAGAAGAATAAAAAGAAAAATAAGATGTATTATAAGAAGAAGAAAAAGAATAAGATGGAGAAAAAAAAAGAAGTGATGAAGTGTAAGAAGAAAAAAAACAAAAGCAGAAGGAGAAGGATAAGAAGGATAAAAATCAGAATAAGAAGAAAAAAGAACAACAATTAGAAGAAGAAGAATAGGGGGTGAATAAGAATAAGAAGGATAAAAAAAGAAGAAGAAGAATAAGAAGAAGAATAATAATAAGAAGAAAAAGAAGAAAAAAAAAGAAAAACAAGAAGAATAAGAAAAATATGAAGGAGGAGAAGAAAAATAAAAACAAAAGGAAGAAGAAGTAAAAGAAGATGAAGAAAGAAGAAGAAGTAAAAGAAGATAAAGATAGAAGAAGAAGAATAATAATAATAATAATAAGACGATGACAATGAAGAAGAAGAAGATAAAGGAAGAAGAATAATAATATAAAGGAAGAAGAAAAAGAAGAATAAGAAGATGAAAAAGATATAGGAAGAAAAAGAAGATAAAGGAAGAAGATTATGAAAAAAATAAAGAAAAAAAAGAAGAAAAAGAAGAAGAAGAAGAAGAAGAAAAAGAAGAAAAAGAAAATTAAAAAAAAATGAATAATAATCAATAGAAGAAGAAAAAAAAAAGAAAAAGAAGAAGAAGAGGAAGAAGAGGAAGAAGAAGAATGAGAAAAAACAAAAAGAAGAAGAAGAAGAATAATAATAATAAGAATAAGAAGAAGAAGAAGAAAAATAATTGAAAGAAAATAAAAAAAAGGACAAGAAGAAAGAGGAGGAGGAGGATTAGGAGAAGAAGGAGGAGGATGAGGAGGAGGAGAAGAAGAAGAAAGTGAAGAAGAAGATGATGAATAAGAAGAAGGAGAAGGAATAAAAAAAAGCAAAGAAGGAGAAAAAGAAGATGCATAAGTAGAGGAAAATGATGATGATGAATAAGAAGTAAATGAAGTAGAAGTAAAAAAAGAAGGGGAGGAATAGAAAAAGGAGAAAAATAAATAAGATGATGATTATGAAGAAAAAGAAAAAGAAGTAGGATGAGGAGGAGGAGGAGAAGAAAAAATGAGGAAGATAAAATGGAGAACAAGTAGAAATAAGAAGAAGGGAAAGAATAAAAATAAGAAGGAGAAAAAGATGCAGAACAAGAAATAGAAGAAGAAAAAAAAGAAGAAAAATAAAAAGGTCGAAGAAGAAGGTGGAGACGTTGAGGTAGAAGTAGAAGAATAAGAAAGAAAAAAAAATTAGAATGAGAATAAAAAGAAGATGGAGAATGATAAAAAGAATATCAAGAAAAAGAAGAAAAATAATAATAATAATAAGGAAAAGAAGAATAGAACAAGAACAAGAATAAGAAGAATAATTGAAGAAGTAAAAGATGGGCAAGAAGGAGAATAAAAATAAGTAACATATATGGAAGAAGAAAAAGAAAAAAGTTGGTGAAGAAGGAGAAGAAGAAGACAAAGAAGAAGAAGAAGAAGGAAAAGTAGAAGAAGGAGAATGAGAAGAAGGATGAGTAGAAGAAGTAAAAAAAGATGAAGTAGGAGAAGAAAAAAAATAAGAAGAAGAAATGAAGAAGATGATGATGAAGAATAGATGTAGGAGAAGAATAAAAAAGGACAAAAAGTAGAAGAAGGAGATGATGAAGAATGAGAAGATGAAGAATGAGAAGATGAAGAAGAAATAGAAGAAGAAGAAGAAAAAGTAGGAGATGGAGGAGGGGGAGGAAAAGAAGAAGGAGAAGAAAATGAAGAAAAAGAAGAAGAGGTAGAAGAAGATAAAAAAAGTGAAGAAGAGGGATAAAAAAGGCGAAGAAGAAGAATGGAAAATAAAAGAAGCATTAAAAGAAGGAGGAGGAGGAGGAGGAGGAGAAGAACAAAGAACAAAAAGTAGAAGATAAAGAAGATGAAGCAGAAGTAGAAGAAGATGAAATATTCGTATAAGAAATAGAAGAATAAAAAGTAGTAGTAGAATAAAAATGAGGAGAAGGAGAAGGATGTGAAGATTAATAATGAAAAGAAGTAAAATATGAAGTTGAAAAAATGAGTATTAAGTAGAATAAGAGGTAGAAGAAGAAGAAATTGCATAAGAAAAAGATGAAGATTAAAAATAAGATATAAATGAATAAGGAGGACGAGGAGGAATCAGATTTGGAGAAAATGGAGAAGATAAAGAAGAAGAGTAATAATAAGGTGAATAAAAACATGAAAAAGGAGTACTAGAAGATGGAGAAGGAAATTAAGAAGTAGAAGTATAAATAGAAAAAGAAAAGGAATAAGAAGGTTAAAAAGAAGATGAAGAACAATGAAAAATAGAAGAAGAAGAAAAAGTATAAGACATATAAGAAGAACATCAATAATATGGAGATGAAGAAAAAAAAGGAGGAGAAGAAAAAGATGGAGAAAAACAAGATGAAATAAAAGTAGAAGAAGACGGAAAAAAAGAAGATGAAGAAGGGGAAGAATGAGAAGATGAAGAAGAAGATAAAGAAGATAAAGAAGAAGATGAAGATGAAGAAGGAGAAGAAGATGATGATGAAGAAGAAGAATGAGAAGATAAAGAAGATAAAGAAGAAGATGAAGAAGATAAAGAAGAAGATAAGAATAATAAGAATAATAAGAAGAAAAAGAATAATGAGAAGATGAATAAGAATAATAAGAATAATAAGAATAAATAAGAATAATAAGAAGAATAAGAATAATATGGAGAAGAAATATGAAGAAGAAGAAGAAATAAGAATATGAAGATGAAGAAAAAGGATAAAAAGATGGGATATAAAAAGAAGAGTAATAATAAAAAGGTGAAAAAGAAGAAATAAGAATAATATGGAGAAGAAGGAGGATGAGGAGAAAAAGAAGGAGGAAGAGGAGAAAAAGAAGAAGGAATAGAAGAAAATGTAAAATAAAATAACTAAGAAGAAAAAATATGATAAGAAGAATAAGGAAGAGAATAAGAATAAGAATAAAAAAGTGGAGAAAAGGAAGATGAAGAACTAGGAGATGAAGAAGAAGATGATGATGAAGAATACGAAGAAGTATGAGAAGAAGAATAATAATAATAATAATAATAATAATAAGTATAAGAATAAGATAGAAGAAAAAGGAAGAAAAAAAAAGATATAAGAGAAATAGTAGAAGATGAATAATAAGATAGATAATAAGAAGAAAAATAAAATGGAGAAGAAGAACAAGCACTACAAAAAACTGCCAAAATAGCTAGGGAAATTTACCTAGCTATTTGAGGAGATTATTCCATCACTAAAATAGAATAATGATGGATCGACGGATGATCGAAGGAAATAATCCTTAGCTAAAGTGCTCGTCGTAAAATATTAAATAGAAAAAAAAAATCTACCAAATTATTTAATGACGGAAATTTTCTAGCTAATTATATTTTTTTCCTAGCTAATTTTAGTTGTAATTAAAATTAGTAATTAATAATTTTCGACTGAATATGTAAAAAAAAATTTCTAGCTAAATTAGTAATAGAAAAACCCTTGCTATTTTCATTCCAAAGCTAATTTCACAATTTTATTTTTTTACAAAAAATTTGATAACATATTTTAAAATTTTTATATTAAATTGAATAAAAACATATACTATAAACCATTATTTATAAATAATAAAAATTAAAAGCTGTTAACAAATTATTCTGATATAATAGTTACATTGTTAAAATAAAAACATTACATAGGTATATAATTATTTAAAACCAAATCATCATTTTCATCATTAGCTGATGCATTTGTGCTAGGCTCTCCTCCGTTGGTACTCTGCTGGAACTCTGTGTGTTGCTATCTCATCAATGCTGCTAATTTTGACTCCATATAGTTCATCTGCTGCTACATTACATTCTTCATTTCTTTCATCTCATTATTCACTTCTTTTATTTCCAGCATTTCTTCTTTCAAAAAAGTTATCATTTTGGTCCATAGAACCTTCAACTGGCTAAGAAGCAACTGTCATACATTCCTCCACGAGTTCCTTTGATAAAATAGAAAATAAAAACAATGCTAGATATAAATAAATTAAATATAATATTTTTTATTACACACTTAACATTTAACATTTACTGTAGTAATCAAATAGTGAAGGAACCACCATAGTTGTGGCCACTTTCAAAACTATATAGTTTTTTCTCGCTTGATTCTACATGGAAAATCACTCTCTTTGATACATATAAAAAAGAACCCAACGAACACAACCTGCATGTTGCACACACTGTGCCATGGCTACATCAATCATTAATATTTTAGCATCTATACTAAATTCTACACTCTGTGACACACACGCACACACTGTTATTGAAGCACTCTGACATGTACCACAAGCACACCTCTGGGACAATACTGCACACATTAATATTGATACCCAACAAAGACTTACATTGTTCATTTAGCATTTGAGAGGCATGAGTCCTCTAGGGATTGCTACCGATTATTCCAAACTGCATTACAAATTACACAACATTCAAAACAAGTAAATTCAAAAACTACTAAAACCCAATGCAATCATACAAGAGTTTACCATCTGGTTATGAGGCAGCCCTTGGGCTAGATGAAGATTCAATTGATTTTTTTGGTTCAACTGGCTCTGATCCAACCCATGCATAACATAAGACAGCTACTTAAATTGTTGTAGTTAAAGGTGACCTAGTCCCTGAAAATTACATTTGAGGTTGCCCATCCCATGTGACCAAAAACAAACCCAAAGATAGCAGTACAAAATATTTAACCATTTCCATTATTAAAGTTGGCCATACCTGCCCTAATCATATTTACTTGATGAAAAATCATCAACAATTTTCTTGTTCCATGGTATATGAGAATGGTGAGCATATTGCAAATAAGAAGGAAATGGTTTCTGCAGATCACAAGTTGTTTTCGATCTCCATTTTCACATGAACAGACCACTTTCATATGGTAATTAACAAGTTGATGATGGAACTAACCTGATTTACCACATTGATTTATCTTTATTTCATACCAAACTGATGGTCTGTTTCGTGAAAGCTTCAAGTATTCATGTGCCCTGGGACAAACCAAATGATGAAGAGATAGAACAAGAATGCTGCAAAAGGCAACAAGGGATGTGGGCCATAACATTACACACCCAAAACAAAGTTCTCCAATTAATCATTGTGAATTTTTTAAAAGCAAGAATATTCTCGCAAGAAAATTCTCGCAAGAAAATTCTTACAAAAAAATGTGGAACTTTCATCAAGGTTCAATATCAAAGAAAACTAATCTACCATGTATATTCCAATCCTTCAGAAGGTGGCTCAACAACACAATGTGCACCAGCAGCCATGGCAGGGGATACATATGCTCCAACTCCAATAATGCAAGATGTGGTACTGCCAGGAGCACCAACGGTGCTTAATGCTGGACCACTATTGCCAGCACTACTAACAAACACAATATGATGCTTGCTCACCACCTGCTCACAATTTAGGGCAAACAAAAATAGTCTTAGAAATCAAAATGTGGAACAACATGAGTACGTATTGTTAATAGCTACAGCTCATACTTCATTAACAAGATCAACAAAATGACCATAATTTAAATGTAAAGTGGGCTCGCCATAGTTCATATTAATGAGATTGCATTTATACTACATAAAAGCAAGTGTTTTCACCATGTGAATGTCATTATCTAGAGTAAAAATGAATGACTAATAAAAGTTAGCTGACCTCCACTACAGCTATTAGGGCTCGTGTTAAGTTAGTCCCTATTTCCATTGACCCCAGGCATGAGTCTCCAATCTTGCATGATACTATTTGTGCCCCAGGTTCAACTCCATTGAGCAACAACTCCTTATATTGAAGAGAGAGATGAAAATGTAAAACCACCATGAAGAAATAAACCAACAGTAGCAGACAAGTGTGATACCTGTGGGTGGAAAGCAGCAGCAATAGCATCAACATGTGTACCATGAGCATAGGAATCAGTTACAATGCTCAGAGTATTTCCCTCATCATAAATATTAAGAGTAAATGTACAAACATCTAGCTTGCTAAATATTCCAAATTTTCTTTCATCCATGAAAGTGTAATTCACATCACATCACAACACAACCCAATGATATCCAACTATAGGAAAACTAGGCACTAATAATCAAGAAAACTGGGCACTAATAATCGCATCACAACACAACCCATCTGGCATGCACTAATAGGGGGTGACAAATCATGTGGCAGCATGGCATGCAATAATAATGTGACACATCATTTGGTAGTCAAGCATGCAATAATAGGGTGACACATCAAATGATAGTCTAACATGTAATAATAATGTGACAAATCAAGTGGCAGTCTAGTGTGCACTACGTAGAAGTTAGCCATGTTCTAGTGGTAGTCTAGAATGCATCACGTGCATGTGTGCAATACTATCAATGTGTATGTAGTGTGACACAAATTAAGTGGCAATGTGGCATCTACCATGTGACAGTGTGCACAGTGGATGCATATGTGGAAAGGTTGTGAGTAGTTATATGCATGTAGTGTGGCATGCTTTGTGAGATAGTATGGGCAGCGAATGCATGTAGTGTGTCATGGTAGTTATATGGCATTCTAGTGTGCACATCATGTGCACAGTGGATGCGCTGAAAAATAAAAAAAATATAAATGATTTAGTGTGTGGTTTATATTTTGGCTGATAGATATTTTGGCTACACCAATCTGTGTTGGCTCGCACTAAAAAAAATAATCTCGCTTTCTTTTGGTCATATCTAGCTCTTCTCTTCTCGGCGCAGGCTCAAACTGCATCAATTTTAAGGCTCAAACTGTATCAACACAAATACAAAATCTCTCATTTCGCAGAAGAAACATTTCAAAAAACAAAAACAAAACCAAAATAAAAAACAAAATTAAAATCAAAATCAAAATCAAAATCAAAAACCAAAACCTGTATGAACACGTGACACTTGAAGTCATCAACTTTCAAAATTAACTCCATGTTTGGACAGTAGATGTCCTGCAAAAAATCATGGTTAGGTTAGTCGTTAAAGCAAAGAACAAAACTAGAATCAAGAACAACGATGCCACCAACAAAAACTTCTCCTGTTTAGCTACACATAGGCAAAAATCATGTGCCCACAAGTTGCTCACTGTTCCTTCTTTAAGAAGTGAGGAGATAAGAGCTTTGAGACTGCAAATCTAGTGAAAGACTTGCGTTGGAGTAGCTCTTTAAACTTATCATCACATATTATTCTCTGCCTATCTGATGGATCCTTTTAATAAACAAGAACATTTAATGATTAATTGAAATTGAAGAATAGATATGGCCATCACTTATATACTTTTGCCAATTAGATATTTAACTGATAAATTAATTTTTTGTATTGAAACACCTATTTTCATTTTCTATGATGGTTCATGGTTGTTTGATCACATTATATGTTATTTTTAATTTAATCTTTTATGAGGAGACATAACACATTAAAATATTATTTAATAGAATAAAAGATAAAAAAAGCTACATTTTTGCAAGAGCTCTCTTGGGCTGCTCTTGCCAATTTCTAATTTTTTGTTTATGTTACAAATAAATTGGCAAATTTTTTGTGTACGAAGTATATTAGTACCCATGTTTCATTGTAAACAAAAAAAATGTACATGTGAAGCAAACATAGACTGTACTGAATAAGCAACTTCACACACACCTCACATCTACTACTTTGGATATATATATTATATACACATTTTTAAAAAAACAAAATGGTTAACTCTATTACTAATCAAATTATCTATCAAATTACTCATATAAACATTATATAATGATAGAATAATTACTTATTATAAATGTATACACAAAATAAGTCACCATGCATGGCCAGTGTGTTTTGAGAATGCATGGTATCTTGATCTTCTTTGAAATTCAAATATTAAACAATACATCAAACTAACAATTCTCAATCAATTAATTCAAATATTATTTCCAATTGATACCCACTTTTTGCCAAAAATAATGAGCTATATGATATTTGCTAAGGATTTCAATTAGATTCAAAGAAAAAAATAAAATAATGATAAATTTTAGATTCACACAATTTACTAGATAATCAAATCAAGAACAACTAAATAGAACCATAAAAAATTAGTAATGATGAAAAAACATCCATGAAAAAAAGCAAAACATATTTTCTAAAGACTTTTCAATATTAATTTATATATATGTATGGAAATTATAGCCATTTTTTCAACATCTTATTTCTCTTATCTTTACTTTCTATTATATTTATGTCAACTATGTTTTTCTTGTTATGTATCCTCCTTTTTTGCTTGCATGCAGCTTTCCATGCTTCACAAAAAAAATATATTACATAAAGAATGTTCATGAACATCAAAAAAAAAAAAACACACACACACACACACACACATATATATATATTGTAAGAATTTCATTCATACACCCACATATACATGCATATATATTTATATTAATTCTTTTTCACCTTCATAACAAAAATATATTTCAATTTTTATATTAAAAAGGAATACAAACTTTTTATTTTTTGATTGATGAATATTTATATCATAGAAAACCAAGATATTAATCTTGGGATCATCAATATTTACATAATTTATTATTTTCACCTTTAATCACAAAAAAAAATGAACCAATATATTTATCAAGAAATTATTTCAAAATGTTACAAACTTATCAAAATAAACAATATTATATATTGAGACATTAAAGATTTATGTAAATAAAATATAATTTGCTTAGAACTAGTTTTAGCTATTACACACATGATCATCGATCAAATACACCTACTATGAACAATTTGTTATCAGTAGAATAAAATAACAACTAGCTACAATATCACAAAAAATAGCATGTACTTAGTTATCTTAATTGGCACATAGAAGCCCATCAATTCAATTTTATTAGTGACTCTTACCACAAGCTTCAGACTTAGTTTTTGGTTGCATTAGGACACATCCTAATTAAATCCTTAGCAATAGCCAATAGCCAGCAAGTAATTTGCACATCCAAATATACACACTGCTCACCACAAACACCAACACCCATTTTGTGATTAACATCCAAAACCACAAGACTGTCTGAGTGGCAAAATACATGGATATCAAGCCTACATACCTGGTGTGCAACATCAACATCCACACAATATGATCACATTATATCACACATGCATGAAGTATGTATACGAATTAAAGTATATAAGTAATCCAAGCATACCATGGTAATTCATGATTTTGGTACTTGTAATGTTTTACCACAAACATCTAGATTAATATTGTGTGCATGAGTAGGATCTTTAGCCATTTATATAATTGTGGTAACAACTTGGCTATACATGATGTCGCACAGACACAAATATCTATTATATAATTTCTATGGAAAATAAAATATACGGTAACTCAATTTTCTTACTAGAACTAGTAATCCAGGTCTTATGAGAAAATATACATAAGCTAAGCAAAAGATGAATTTGGAAAAAACAAACACCGAAATCAAAACACACTCTTGCATTAAGATAATTGATGAATAGTTAGGGTAGAAAGTGTACCTCAAATCTTTATTACTCTACTATTAGGTTATGATGTATCCGTGCCGAGAGAGAGAGAGAGAGGCGATGGCATTTGGCACTAGTTAGAGTTGTCTCTGGACAATAAGATAGTGTTTTTGAAGTTTTAAAATTCCCAAAATGTTGTTATTTTTCATTATCAAAACATTACATAAACAATAAATATATAAAAAATATAAAGACTCATCTTTTTTTTTAATTATCAAATTATTTTCAACAAATTCATGTGTGTGTAGCAAGGCACACATGAAAAATAAACACCTTATAGTTTTTAATTATCAAATTAATTAAACAATAAATATATAAACAACTACAAAAAATAGATGTTTGGCCTTCTAAATAGAAAAAAAAAAATCAAATGGCGACAAAATGTTCAAATTTAATATAGCAAGTCACGCATGAAAAGATGATTGGTTTTCAAGTCACTCTTTTAAGAGTTATAAACACTCTTTATGTTAAAAAATATATAAATGTATATATTTTATTGTTATAAATTTTAAGAATTCATATTAATTTTTATGAAAATAATATGAAATAATTTTAAAAGTATAAATTGTCATAAAGGTATAATTTATAAAATTCCAAAATTTACTTAAAGTGAGAAGATTATTAAAAAAAGTTATATTTATTATTTTAATAAAGGCGGAATATTAAAAGCTAATAGTAAAAATCTTACTCAATTATTTAATTCTTATTAATTTCAATAGAGGCAAACATCTATGTATTTATCTTTAAATATCAATTTATTTTCTTTATGAAAAATTTAAAATTTTTTTTATAATTCAAAAATTTTAAATCTTTTAGTAATTATTTTTTTAAAAGTTTTTTATAATCATAAAAATAATCTTTTTAACTTAAAATAATATAAATATTTACTTGTTTATTCATTAATTCAGATATTTTTGTAAATATTTTTTATTTAATTATACAATGAATTATTTTAACTTTTTATTAGTAGAAATTTTTATGTATGGTCATTTATTTATTAAATAATCTTAGAAAATGATTATAATTATAGAATTAATTATGTAATGTTTTTTAATAAAAATGTTTAAATTTCAAATTAAAGATTTTAGAAAAAATTTATGTATATTTATTTTATAATTTTATAATCATTAAAATAGTTATTTGTCTTTATTAATATAAATTTTTATTTGTATTTATATATATTTGAAATTATCTATTTATAATAACATATTTGTATAATTATATGAGGAGATGGTGTTTTTCTAAAATACCTCAACCATAGACCATGAAAAACCATTAATATACAAAATTACATCGAATATAAAATAAATAATATATATAAAAAATAAATTAGTATAGATTAGCGACGGAATTAATTTCCAGCCCAAATAGCTAGTGAAAATTCTCAAGCTAAATGTATATATTTTATGAAAATTTTCATTAAGGGACTAATCACTTGCAATTAATAAATAATCATAAAAAAAATTTCATATAATTATTTTTACAATGTATTTTGCCTCGATCTAATTAGCTAGAAAAAATCTATCACTAAAATTGTTACTAAAAGTATCATCATTCTTTGTGTGAAAATCTATGATAATATTACCTAGAGACATTTTTCAATCAAAAATTTGCATCTCTAATCCATCACAAATCCATTGAAAATTTGTGATTCAATATTAATCAAATATCTCTTGCTATTTTCCTAGCTAATCCCTTGCAAATTAGCTAGAGATTATTTTCCTAGCTAAATTTTCATAGCTAAACAGACATTTTGTTGTAGTGAATAAAGAAATGAATAAGAATAAGGAGCAGAAGAAGAATAAGAAACAGGAGAAATAGAAGAATAAGAGGAAGAAAAAGCAGAAGAAGAAAAGGAAGAAGAAGAGGAAGAAGTAGAAAGAGGAGAAGAAAAATATCAGGAATAAGAAGGAGAAGGAAAAGAATAAGAAGGAGTAAAAGATGACAATGGATAAAAAGTAGGTAAAGAAGAAGAAACAGATCAAGAAGAAGAATAAAAATATTAAGAAAAAAAGAAGGTAAAGTAGAATAATAATAAAAAGAGAAGAAGATGATGAAAAATAAAATATTCAAAATAAAAGGGTAAGAAGAAAAACAAGAGGAAGAAGAAGTAGAAAAAAAAGATCAATGAGGAGAAGAAGAAGATGATGATGATGATGTAAAAGAAAAAGGATAATAAGAAAAACAAGAGGAAGAAAAAGTAGAAGAAGATGATCAAGAAGAAGAAAAAGATTAAAAAAAGAAGGTGAAGTAGATTAATAATAAAAACAGAAGAAGAAGATAAAAAAGAAGAATATTCAAAA
This sequence comes from Sapria himalayana, assembly GCA_029783825.1. NCBI lineage: Eukaryota > Viridiplantae > Streptophyta > Magnoliopsida > Malpighiales > Rafflesiaceae > Sapria > Sapria himalayana. The sequence continues at coordinate 456,126 of JAREIK010002300.1, read as the reverse complement.
TAAAAAGGGTAAGAAGAAAAACAAAAGGAAGAAGAAGTAGAAGAAGAAGATCAAGGAGAAGAAGAAGAAGAAGATGATGATGATGATGATATAGAAAAAAAAGATAAAGGAGAAAAAACAGAAAAAGATGAAAAATAAGAAGAAAAAGAAGTACAAGAATATGAAGGAGGAGGTAGAGAAAGAGGTGGTGGTGATAGATGAAGAGAATAAGAAGAATAAGAAGAAAAAGAAAAACAAGAAGAATAAGAAGAAGAAGACAAAGACGAAGAAGAAAAGAAAGAAGAATAAGAAGTAAGAGAATAAGTTATAGAAGGAGAAGAAGTAGAAGAAGAATAGGAAAAAAAAGAAGAAGAAGAAAAATAAGATGGAGAAGAAAAAAGATAATGAGAAGGATAAGAATAAGAATAAAAAAAAGAATGAGAAAAGAAAATAAGAAGAAGATTATGATGATGATGAAGAAAAAGTATAAGTAGAAGAAGAAGAAGAAGAAGAAGGAGTGGAAGAAAAATTAGAGGGAGAAGAAGGCGAAAAAAAGAAGAAGGAAATGAAGAAGAAGAAAAAAAAGAGAAGAAAAATGAGAAAAAAAAAGAATAAGAAGAAAAAAGAGAAGAATAAGAATAATAACAAAAAGAAGAATAAGATGAAAGAGATGAAGAAGAAAATGAATAAGGAGAAGAAGAAGAATAAGTAGAAGGAAAATAAGGAGGAGAAAAAGAATAAGAATGGCAAGAAGAAGAAGTAGGGGAAGAATAAAAGAAGAAGAAGGATTAGGAGAAGAAGAAATAAGAAAAATAAGGAGATGAAGAAATAAGATAAAGAATGATGATACGAAAAACGAGCTGAAAAAGAAGCAGAAGGAGCAGAAAAAGGTGGGAGAGAAGAAATAAATGGATTAAGAAAAATTAGAAAAATAAGAAGGTTGAGAAAAAGAAGAAGAAGAGGAAGAAGAAGAACAAGAAGTAGAAGAACAAGAAGATAATGAAAGTTAAAGACGGATAAGAAATACGAAGAATTAGAAGAAAAAGAATGAAAACAAAAAAGAGAAGAAGAAGAAGGAAAAGAAGAAGAAGAAAAAGAAGAAGAATAATAATAAGAATGATAAGAATGAGTAGAAGATGATTAAGGAGAAAAAGAAAAGAAAAAGAAGGAGAAGATGGAGAAGTAGAAGGAGGAGGAGGAGAAGTAAGAAAAAAAGAATGAAAATTTGTAGAAGAATAAGAAGGAGAAGAAGAAGAAGAAGCAAAACAAAAAGATGAATAAGAAAGAAGAAGAATAAGAACAAGAAGGCTAAAAATATAAGGAGTAGTAGTAGATGAAGATGATTATGATTATGAAAGAGAAGAAGAGGTAGAAGAAGAATAAGAAAAAGAATAAGGACGAGAAAAACATGAAGTAGAAGAAGAAGAAAAAAAAGTAAAAGAAGAAAAGAAAGAAAAGATTTAAGATGAATAAGGAGAAAAAGAAAACAATAATGAGAAAAAGAGAATTGAAGAAAATACAGGAGAAGAAGAAGAAGAATGATTTAAAGAACTAGAAGAGAATAAGGAGAATATAAAGAAAGAGAAGATGAAGAAGTAAAAGAAGAAGAATGAGATGAAGGAAAATGATTTAAGATGAAGAAAAAGGAGAAGAAGTACAAGTAGAAGAAGAAGAAGAAGCAAAAGAAGAAGAAGAAAAAGAAGCAGAAGAAGAAGAAGAAGAAGAAGTAGAAGAAGAAGCAAAAGAAGAAGAAGAAGAAGAAGAAGAAGAAGAAGAAAAAGAAGCAGAAGCTGAAGAAGAAGAAGAAGAAGCAGAATAAGAAGAAGAAGAAGAAGAAGAAGCAGAAGAATAAGAAGAAGCAGGAGAAGAAGAAGTAGAAGAAGCAGAAGAAGCAGAAGAAGAAGAAGAAGAAGAAGAAGAAGCAGTGGCAGAAGAAGAAGAAGAAGTAGAAGAAGAAGCAAAAGAAGAAGTAGAAGAAGAAGCAGCAGAAAAAGAAGAAGAAGCAACAGAAAAAGAAGAAGAAGATGAAGAAGCAGAAGAAGAAGAAGAAGAAGAAGAAGAAGAAGCAGATGAAGAAGAAGCAGAATAAGAAGTAGCAGAAGAAGTAGTAGAAGAAGAAGAAGCAGAAGATGTAGAAGTAGAAGTAGAAGAAGCAGAAAAGGATGAAGTAGAAGAAGAAGCAGAAGAAGAAAAAGAAGAAGATGAAGTAGAAGAAGAAGAAGAAGCATTAGAAGAATAAGTAGAAGAAGAAGAAGAAGCAGAAGAAGAAGAAGAAGAAGAAGAATGAGGAGGAGGAGGAGTAGGAGAAGAAGAAGTAGAAGCAGAAGAAGAAGAAGAAGGAGAAGAAGAAGGAGGTGAATAAGAAGAAGAAGAAGGAGAAGAAGAAGAAGTAGCTGAAGAAGAAAAGACAAAAAGGATTAAAAAAAAGTGGTCTTTTTCTTTGAGAAATGCTCTCAACTTTCTAGAGAGAGAAAAAAATTCTAGAGAGAGAAAGTGCAAATTTTGAGGAAGAAGAAGCAGATTTCAAGCTCTTTGTTTAGGAAATGGATTACTTAGAGAATAAGAAATCCTTTTCTAATTTTTTTTAAAAAACTGCGTGCACAGTGTCATCTTCTTCGGACACTCACGTGAATTTTATCGAGGAGCCCTCGATTTTGTTCTCGCCCGAAGACTTACAGAAGCTAACCGAGCCTCACAAATACTTTCTCGTTGGCAAATTTTCACACGGGCACCCTCGCATGGAAGATATTCGTGCATTCTTTGATTCCTTGAAGCTTAAAATGCTTATTAAGGTTGGCTTAATCGACGATAAACATATCCTGTTACAATTGTTTTCCGAAGAGGATTTTCATAGGATTTGGTTGCGAAGTATCTGGTACATCATGGGTTATCCCATGAGAACCTTCAAATGGACAGAGAGCTCCTCCACGAAGGATGAAACATCGGTGGCTTCGGTATGGTTCCTGTTTCCCTTGCTACCGATTCACTTCTTTGACAAATATGCTCTGTATCGCATTGCTTGCTCTATTGGTTCTCCTCTTTTCTTGGATGGTACTACTGCTACACTTTCTAGACCTAGTGTAGCACGTATATGCATTGAAATTGATTTACAGAAGCCTATTCCTTCTCGTATTTGGATAGGTAACACAAATGGTGGAGGTTTCTGGCAGCAAGTTGTTCCAGAAAACCTCCCAAATTATTGTTCTTGCTGTAGGAAAATGGGACATGGAATTGATGTTTTCCTAGTTAAAAAATGAAGAGAGGAAAACAATCTAATGAGGGAGGACAGATTCATGGCAGCTGGAAGGGGGGGAGAGATAGTGAGATATCAAATAAAACCCCAACTCACACAATCTGTTCACTTTGAAGAACAAAATAATGATGAAAATGATATAAAATTAATCGAATACAATAAAATGAATGAAGAAAAAGATAGGGCAGTAGCTAATCTAGAAGATGCAAGAAGGGCTGAAATGATAAAGAAAATATCAGATTTAAACAGAAGAACAAGAGTTTATATGAAAAACAAACAAACTAAAAATAAAGCTTGGGCAGTACCTATAATTGATTACTCAGAAGAAGATTTAAAATTAAGAAGTTTGACTTCCCTTTATACCGATAGAGAGGAAGAAGAGCAGAAAATCAGAACGCAAAGAGATGATATAAATCTAGAAAAACTAAAATATAACATGGGAAATAAGGAGTGGGCCATTGAGGAGTTAAAAATAATGGCTATTCAAATGGGCCGAGAATGGAAAGGGGAAAGAGGAGGGGATTTGAGATCTTTAAAAAAACCAAGGAATATGAAAAAATACTTAAATAAAACATACGAAACCAAGTGCATTACTAGAGCGCAAGCTAAGTCATTAATTAATGTATAATTTCATCTACTAGAACATTAGGGGAATTGCTAATCTCCCCTCTAGAAATAGATTGAAAAAATTAATATATCTGCATAAAATTAATCTTATTGCTATAGCTGAACCCATGGTAGATAGGGATCAAATAGGACATTACAAAAACATACTAGGATTTGATCACGCATATGCTAACATTAATGGTAAAATTTGGGTATTGTGGAAAAGTATTTTAAATTTAAAAATCATAAAAGAAACAAATCAGTTAATAAATATTAGTTTAAGTCATAATGTTAATGAAATTATCACGATAGTTTATGCCAAAAATAAAAAAGAAGATAGAAAAGAATTATGGAAAGATATGGAGAATATATCTTTAGAAAAAAAGCCTTGGATTATAGGTGGAGATTTCAACTCAGTTAGAAATTTTAAAGAAAAGAAGGGAGGAAAAGCTCCAAATAAAAAAGTCATGCTTCATTTTAATGATATTATAAACAAGACTAACTTAATAGAGGCTAAATTCTTGGGTTATCTTTTTACATGGTGTAATAACTGAAAAAAGAAGGGTACTATCTGGGCTAGATTAGACAGAGTGTTATTTAATTTTTTATGGCTTGAGCATTTCGGTGTGACAGAGGTGAAACATTTGAATAAGACCTGTTCTAATCATAGCCCACTTTTAATTACCATTAAAAACCCTACTAACACAGGAGGTTCCATTAGATTTCAAAATGCTTGGTGTTTGCACCATGGTTTTTTGAATATGGTAAAAGACTCCTGGAACAGAGATGCATCAGGAAACTTCATTCAAATATTGAATCACAAACTCAGTAGGCTAAAAATAGACATGAAAATATGGAACAAGGAAGTTTTTGGTAATATTAACAAAAATGTAAAAGAAGCTGAAGATTTAGTTTCTAAAAAAGAATTAGTATTTGAATCTGATCAAAATGCTAACAACAGAAGAGCTTTAAGCAAAGCATAAGCTGAATTGAAACTAAAATTTATAATGGAAGAAGTATTTTGGAAACAAAAATCTAAATTAAAATGGTTAAAAGAAGGAGATAAGAACACAAAATTTTTTCAAAGAATAGCTAAGCTTAAACAACAGAAACATAGAATTAGTGGTATAAAAAATAAAGATGAAGTATGGGTGCATGATGATTTAGGTATTCAAAATTAATTCACAAAGTTTTTCAGAAATCAATTAAGTGAAAAAAAAGAGTTTAAAGGATATACATTATTACGAAAAATTAAAAATAAAATTACAGCTGAAGATAATGATATGTTAATTAATTTCCCCGATGAAGATGAGATTAAAGCAGTCATTTTTAGTATGAACAAGGATAGCGCAGCAGGCCCTGATGGATGGAATTTTTGTTTTTTTCAGATTTGTTGGGATATAATCAAAAAAGATATAGAAAAAGCCATAAATTGCATATTTTGTGGAGCTGAAATAGGAAAAAAATGGGGCAGCTTTCACATTGTCCTCATTCCAAAAATAGAAAATCCATAAACAGGGGAGGATTTTAGACCTATTAGTTTATGTAACACAATATATAAAATTTTAGCAAAAATTTTACAAAACTGACTTTCATATGTTTTACCTAAAATTATTTCAATAGAACAATCAGGTTTCATGAAAAATAGATTGATAATGGAGAATATAAGCTTGGCTAAAGAATTGTGTAGAGAAATAGGAACAAAAAAAAGAGGGCATAATGTAATAATTAAACTAGATTTATCCAAAGTATTTGATAGAGTCGAATGGAATATTCTTTGTTTCATCATAAGAAAAATGGGATTCTCGGAAACATGGATAAATCTAGTCTATAGATGCATCTCTAATACCTGGGTTAGGATTATAACAAATGGAAAAGTAGGATAAGAAATAAAACCTGTCAAAAGTCTAAGACAAGGGGACCCGCTTTCACCAGTATTATTTAATATATATCTAGAACTCTTAATAGTTAATCTTAAAGATAAGATGGCAAAAGGCTTGATAGGCACATTCAGGCAACCAAAAAATACTCCACTAGTGAGTTGCTTAGCATACGCAGATGATGTTATGATCTTCACCAATGGAGGGCATAGATCTTTACAAAATCTGATGAATTTGTTAATTTGCTTAGAAGATAAAACAGGTCAAAAACTAAATAAACGAAAATGCCAATACATGATATCTTTTAAAGCACTCATAGCATTAGCTCACAGAATTAAAAAAGTCATTGGTTTCTCTCATAATAAAGGGGAAATGATATATCTAGGTTGTCCAGTATATGAAGACAAACTCAAGGCTAAATATTTGGATTTTTTAATAGATAAATTAAAAAAGAAAATAGCGGGATGGAAGGAAGATTTCTTAAGTATGGGGGGAAGAATAATATTAATAAAACACATCTTAGAAAGCTCATTAATGCATAACATCATGATTATGAAACTACCAATTAAGTTAATTAAAAAGATTGAAAAGAAATTTGCCAATTTCTTATGGGGGAAAAAAGAGGGAAAATATAAAATGCATTGGAAAAAAATGGAATGATTTATGTCTTCCTGTCCAAGAATCTGGACTGGGATTCATTGATCTCTCAGATTTAGCTAAATCATGGGCTAGTAAGAGATGGTGGAGATTAAAAGAAAATAATAGTTTATGAGCGAAATTCATGCGTGCAAAGTACTGTTTAGAAGATGATAATTATAAAGAGAAAAATAAAAGTAAGAGTTCGCAGATTTGGGTTCAAATGCTCAAACAAAGAGATCTCGTGGAGAATTATTCAAAACTCACTAAAGAAGGATAGAAATGGACATTAACACCAGAAGGAACATTTTCTCTCAATTCGGTTAAGAATGTAAATAGAAAAAGGCAAGTAGAGCAGAATTTATTTAAATGAACTTGGGAAAATGATAATCCTCAAAAAATCAAAACTTTTATGCGGAAAGTTCTTTCAAATATTGTTCCACTAGATAATAACTTAACAAAGAAAGGCATTCAGTTAGTATCAAGATGCGAATGCTGTGCATCAGATATAGAAACACTAGACCATCTTTTCTCAAATGGAAAAGTAGTAGCAGAAATATGGAGGAAACTAGGAATAGAGCTGAATATAAAATATGAACAGCTCACAATAAAATCTAGAGTTCAAAAATGGTGTAATTTAAAATCTTTAAAGCCTGCTCAGAAATGGATTAAATGTAATGTTCCTCTAATAGTTATCTAGTACATCTGGAAGGCCAGAAATAAAAGTAGATTTGAAGGGTAACGTATGAATGTAGAAGATATCTGGAAGGAGATAAAAGAAAAGACTAGAAAAATTTCGGAGATTTTTCCTTTAAAGAACCAAGGCAAGTGCCTAGATAAAGATATTATGACTTTTTTGAATCTAAAAGAAAAGTTACCTAAACATTTTAAAATAAAAGAATTAAAATGGGAAAAACCACCGAAAGAAAGAATGGCACTAAAAATACTGATGACAGCTTTGACAGAGACATTGGAGCAGCAAGGGGGGGGGGGGGGATCGATAAGGAACTCTGAAGGTGAGCTAATTTTAGCTTTCACAAGGAAGTTCCATGCTTCATCGGCACTACATGATGAGATATTAGCTTAAAGAGAAGGAGTTAGATTCTGTAAAAAATCTAACAATAAAAAAATAGATATTCATATAGATTCAAAAATCTTAGTTAATTTAATTAATAAACAAGTTTCATTATGGAGATATGAGGAGGAAATCGACGAAATCCTGCAAATAATAAAAACTCTAGATTATACCATAAATCATATATATAGAGAGGTTAACACATTGGCAGATGGGTTAGCCAAAGAAGGTAGAAAAAGAGGAGATCAAGAGTTTAATGAGGACACGCTACCAAAAAAACTTGTAGGAATAATAAAATTGGACCGCAAAGAACTTCTCTATTTTAGAAGGTTCTCAGAATAACATCTGTTTTTTATTTCTCTATTGTTTTTTTTGGGTTTCGTTGCTCTAATATATGCAGGCTTGTATCTTAAAATCTCTCTGGTCCTGAGGGGTGATTAATGGAATCGAGGTGAATAATTAAAGGGACTAAACCGGTAAGAAATCTAAGTTTTAGATTATTGGTTTGGGCCGTTTTTCTTTTCTATTTTACAGGTATTGAAGCTGAATATTTAACACAGAAGGTGCAGAAAGCTGGATACACAGCTCAAACACTAATCTGTTTTTTCTTTTTTGAGTTTCAATTCAAAATTTCTGGTTTGAGTTGGTTTTGGATGTCTGTTACTTAGGCTCGGTGGTCTGTTTCTTTTAGATTTCTGGTGGTTGGTTTTTATGGAAGTCTGTGTTAATATTGATGGTAGTCTGTATTTATTTTAGAAAAGTCTTAGTCCGTAAGTATATGTACTAATGGGCGAGCAGCAAAGTGATTTTAAAGATAGCTGGGATTGATTTTCAAGAGGAAGCATGCTATGAAGAATAAGAGATATACTCTCTCTTGTATTGGGTAAAGGATAGGTAAGTAATGGATCTTCTACTCAAAAGATCTTGATACTTTTGTTTTATGCAGGATAATCTTTAAACACAAGTGGAAACGACAAAAGAAATGGAAATGACAATAGACATATTCAAATGATAAAGAAGGAGCAAGGACATCAATTCTAAACATAGATGCTGGACTTTCGAATCTGGTTTGTTAGTTGCGTGGGAGCAGGCTGGTAGAAGCTGTTTTAGGAAGTCAATTCATAAAGATTTTAAGTATCAAACCCAGTATGGGAAAGATTTATATAAAGATCAATATGAAGGGCTTCTCTTACAGATTGATCTATCAAGAGACTTGAAATGCTGCATTTATTTAATGGTTTCCAAAAAAAAAAAAAAGAATCACCATTTCAAATTGATTTAAACTTAAGAAAGATTAGGAGTTAATTAAATTATGATTTTCTATGTTTTAGTTTTAAAAATTGGGTGTAAAAGGGAAATGAGTAGTTGTAGCTTGTACAAATGGTATTCCTCCGCCAAAAGAGAGGGTTCTAATTAATAAATAAAACCTTAAAAAAAAAAGTTAGCTAGGATTGAGAAAAGGGTGTAAGGGGATTAAAGGGTAGATTCTAGCTTGTAAAAATGGTATTCCTCCGCCGAAAGAGAGGGCTATAATTAATAAACACCTTTTTTTAAAAAAAAAAGAAGGAAAAGAAATGATAAGAAAGATAAGAAGAATAAGAAGAAAAAGAAGAATAAGAAGAATAAGAAGTATAAGAAGAATAAGAAGAAAAAGAAGAATAAGAAGAATAAGAAGAATAAACAAAATAAAAAGAATAAATCAAATAAGAAGAATAACAAGAATAAGAAGAATTAGAAGAATAAGAAGAATAAGAAGAATAAGAAGAATTAGAAGAATAAGAAGAATAAGAAGAATTAGAAGAAAAAGAAGAATAAGTCGAAAATAAAGAATAAAAAAAATAAGAATAATAAAAAAATAATAAGAATAAAAAGAATTAGAAAAAAAGAAGAATAAGAATAAAAAAAATATGAAGAATAAGAAGAAAATGGATAAAAAGAAAAATAAAAAGAATAAAAATAATAAGAAAAAAAGGAAGAATAAGAAAAATTAGAATATTAAAAAGAAAAAGAATAATAAGAAGAATAAGAAGATTAAGAAAAAAAAATATTCAAGAAGAATAAGAATAATAAGAAGAATAAAAGAATAAGAAGAATACTAAAAATAAAAAAATTTAAAAAGATAACGATGGATAAGAAAATAAGACGATTAAGAAGTAAAAGAAGAAAAAGAAGAAAAAGAAGAAAAAGAAGAAAGAGAAGAAAAAGAAGAAATAGAAGAAAAAGAAGAAAGAGAAGAAAAAGAAGAAAGAGAAGAAAAAGAAGAAAAAAATGGATTAGAAGGATAAGAAAGATAAGAAGGATAAGAAGAATAAGAATAATAAAAATAATAAGAATAATATGAAAGATTAATAAGAATAAGAAGAATAAGAAGAATAATAAGAATAAGAAGAATAAGAAGAATAAGAAGGATAAAAAGGATAAGAAGGATAATAAGAATAAGAAAAATAAGAAGAATAAAAGAAATAAGAAGAATAAGAAGAATAATAAGAAAAAGAAGAATAAGAAGAATAAGAAGAATAAGAAGAATAAGAAGTATAAGAAGAATAACAAAAAAAAATAATTAGAAGAATTAGAAGAATTAGAAGAATAAGAAGAATAAGAAGAATAAGAAGAATAAGAAAAATAAGAAAAATAAGAAAAATAAGAATAATAAGAAGAATAAGAAGAATAAGAAGAATAAGAAGAATAAGAAGAATAAGAAAAATAATAAAAATAATAACAATAAGAACAATAAGAAGAATAAGAAGAATAAGAAGAATAAGAAGAATAAGATGAATAAGAAGAATAAGAAGAGTAAGAAAAATAAGAAGAATAAGAAGAATAAGAAGAATAAGAAGAGTAAGAAAAATAAGAAGAATAAGAAATATAAGAAGAATAAGAAGTATAAGAAGAATAAAAATAAAAAGAATAATAAGAATAATAAGAAGAATAAATAAAATAAAAAAGATGAATAAAATAAGAAGAATAAGAAGTATATCAAGAATAAGAAGAATAAGAAGAATTAGAATAATAAGAAGAATTAGAAGAAAAGAAGAATAAGTAGAAAAAGAATACTAAAAAAATAATAATAATAAAAAATAATAAGAATAAAAAAATAAAAAGAATTAGAAAAAAAGGAGAATAAGAATAAAAAAATATGGAGAATAAGAAGAAGAATAATAATAATAATAAAAAGAAAATAAGAAGAATAAGAAGAATAAGAAGAAAGGAAGAATAGAAAGAATAGGTAGAATAAGAAGAATTAGAATATTAAAAAGAAAAATAATAATAATAAGAATAAGAAGATTAAGAAAAATAAAAAGAATAAAAAGAAAAAGAATAAAAAGAAGAATAAGATGACTAAGTAAAATAAAAATAATGAGAAGAATATGAAGGATAAAAAAAATATGAAAAATATGAAGAATAAGAAGAATTAGAAGCAAAAGAAGAATAAGAAGAATAAGAAGGATAAGAAGGTTAAGAAGGTTAAGAAGGATAAGAAGAATAAGAAGGGTAAGAAGTATAAGAAGGATAAGAAGAATAAGAAGTATAATAAGGATAAGAAGAATAAGAAGGTTAAGAAGGATAAGAAGGTTAAGAAGAATAAGATGGATAAGAAGGATAAGAAGGATAAGTAGAATAAGAAGGATTAGAAGAATAAGGAGGATAAAAAGAATAAGAAGGATAAAAAAAATAAGAAGAATAAGAAGATTAAAAAGAATAAGAAGAAAAAGAATATTAATAAGAATAAGAAGAATAAGAAGATTAAGAAGAATAAGAAGAATAAAAAGAATAAGAAGAATTAGAAAAATAAGAAAAATAAGAAAAATAAGAAAAATAAGAAAAATAAGAAAAATAAGAAAAATAAAAAGATGAAGAATCAGGAGAATAAGAAGATTAAGAAGAATATAAAAACTAAGAAGAATATGAATAATAAAAAGAATAAAATAAAAATAAGAATACGAAGAATAAGAAGAATAAGAAGATAAAGAAGAATAAGAAGATTAAGAAGAATAAGAAGAATAAGAAGAATAATAAGAATAAAAAGAATAAAAAGAATAAGAAGAATAAGAAAAATAAGAAGAATTAGAAGATAAAAAGAATAAGAAGAATAAGTAGAATAAAATGAATAAGAAGAATAAGTAGAATAAGAAGAATAATAAGAATTAGAAGAATTAGAAGAATAATAAGAATAATAAGAATAATAAGAATGAAAAGAATAAAAAGAATAAAAAGAATAACTAGCATAACAAGAATAAGAAGAAATATAAGAATTCATAGAATAATAGAATATGATGAATAAGAAGAATCAGAAGAATCCTAAAATAAGAATAATAAAATGAATACAAAGAATAAAAAAATAATAAAAATAATAAAAATAATAAAAATAATAAAAATAAGAAGAATTTAAAGAATAAGCAAAATAAGAATAATTAAAATACTTAGAATAATAGAAAGAATAAAAAGAATAAGAAGAATAAAAAGAGTAAGTAGAATAAAAAGAATAAGAAAAATAAAAAGACTAAGAATAATAAGAATAATAAGAATAATAAGAATAATAAGAAAAATAAGAAAAATAAGAATAAGAAGAATAATAAGAATATTGAGAATTAGAATACATAGAAGATTTATAAGAAAAAAGAAGAATAAGAAGTATAAGAAGAATAAAAAGAATGAGAAAAATAAGAAGAATAAGAAGATTAAAAAGAATAAGAATAATATGAAGAATAAGAAGAATAAAAAAAATAAAAAAAAATAAGAAGAATTAGAAAAATAAGAAGAATCCGAAAAATAAGAAGAATAAAATGAATGAGAAGAATTATATGAATATAGATTAATAAGAATTATTATAATAAGTAGAATAAAAAGAATGAGAAGAATAAGAAAGAAGGAAAGATGAATAAAAAAAAGAAGAATAAGATGAATAAAAAAAAAGAAGAATAAGATGAATAAAATGAATAAGTTGAATAAGAAGAATAAAAAAAATAAGAAGAATAAGAATAATAAAAAGAATAAGATGAATAAAAAGAATAATACCAATAAGAAGAATAAGAAGAATTGGAAGAATAAGAAGAATAGGAAGAATAGGAAGAATAAGAAGAATAAAAAGAATATGAAGACTAAAAAAATAAGAAGAATAAAAAGAATAAGAAGAGTATTATGAAGTTTAACAAAAAACAGAATAAGAAAAATTAGAATAGTTAGAAGAATATAAAGAATAAGAAGAAAAAAATAAATAAGAAAAATAAAAAATAATTAGAATAATACAAAGAATAAGAAGAGTAATAAGAATTAGGAGAATAAGAAAAGTAAGTAAGTATAATAATAAAAATAAGAATAATATGAATAAAAATAATAAGAATAATAAGAAGAATAAACATAATAAGAATAATAAGAAGAATTAGAAGAATAAGAAGAAATAGAAAGCTTTTAAGAATAAGAATAAAAAAAAAATAAAAAGAATAAAAAGAAAAAGAAGAATAAGAAGAATAATAAGAATAATGAGAAAAAATATAATATAAAGATTAAAAAGAATATGTAGAATATAAAGAATTAAAAGATTAACAAGGATAAGAAAAATATGAAGATGTAAGAAGAATAAGAAGAATAAGATGAATAATATAAATGAGAATAAAATAATGAATTATAAGATTTATAAGAATAATAAGAATAAGAAGAATAAAACTAATAAGAAGAATAAGAAGAAAAATAATAATAAGATGGAGAAGAGGAATAAAATGAATAAGAAGAATAAAAATACTTATAAGAATAAGAAGAATAATAAGAATAAGAAAAATTAGATGAATAAATAGATTAATAAAAACAATAAGAATATGAAGATTAAGAATAATTAGAAAAATAAGAAGAATAAGAAGAATAAAAATAATAAGAAAAATCAGAAAAATAATAAAATAAGATGAATGAAAAGAATAATAAGATTAATAAGAATAATTAGAATAACAAGAATAATAAAAATAAGAAGAATAAGAAGAATAATAAGAATAATAAGATTAAAAAGAAAAAGAAGATAAATAAAGTAAAGATAAATAAGAAGAATAAAATGAATTAGAAGAATAAAATGTATAAGAAGATTGAGAAAAATAAAAAGATTAAGAAGAAATAGAAGAATAAGAATAATAAATTGAATAAAAATAATGAAAAGAATAAGAAGAATAAAAAGAATCAGGATAATCAAAATAATGATAAAAATAAAAATAAAAATAAAAATAAAAATAAAAATAAGACGAATAAAAAGAATAAGAAGAAGAATAAGATTAAGTAGAATAAAAATAATTAGAAGATTATAAGAATAAGAAAAATAAGATGACTATGATGAATAAGAAGAATAAAAAAATAAGTAAAATAAGAAGAATTAAAAAAATAAAATAGATAATATGGATAAGAAAGAAAATAATGATAAAAAATATGAAGAATAAGAAGGAAAAGAAGAATAAGTAGAATAAGAAGAATAAGAAAAATAAGAAGAATAAGAAGAATAAGAAAAATAAGAAGAGTAAGAAGAAAAAGAAGAAAAAAATAATAATAAGAATAAAAAAAAGATAAATGAAAAGAAAATGAAGAATAAAAAGATTAAGAATTTTATGAAGAATAAGAAGATTAAGAAGTATCAGAAGAATATAAAGAATTTGAAGTATAAAAGGAATAAAAAAAATAAAAATAATAAGAATAATCAGAAATATAAGAAGAATAAGATGAATAAGAACAATATTAAGAATAAGAAGATTTATAATAATAATTAGAATAAGTAGAAAAATAAGAATATAAATAATATGAAGATAAATAAAATTAAGAAGAAAAATAAAAAAAAGATGAATAAGTAGAATAAAAATAATAAGATCTATAAGATGAATAAAAAAAAGAAGAATAAGAAGAATAAGAACAAGAATAAGAGGAATAAGATGAATAAGAAGAATAAGAAGATTAAAATTAAATAAAAGAGCATGAAAAATAAAATAAAGAAGAGGTATAATGAGAATAAGAAGAATAATAAGAATAATAAGAATAAGAATAATAAAAATAATAAGAAGAAAAATAAGAATAAGATGAATAATAACAATAAGAGGATTGAGAAGAATAAAAATAATATTAAGTATAAGAAGACTTACAAGAATAACAAGAAAAATAAGAATAATAAAAATAAGAAGAATATGATGAATAAGAAGAATAAAAAGAATCAGAAGAATAAAAATAATAATAAGGTAAAGATGAATAATAAGTATAAGAAAAAAAAAGTAGAATAACAAATATAACAAGAAAAAAAAATATGAATAATAAGATGAATAAGAAAAATAGGAAGAATAAGAATAATAAGAAGAATATTAAGAATAAGAATTTTTAAAAGAATAAAAAGAATATAAAGAATAATAAAAATAAGTAGAATAAAAAGAATAAGAATAATAACAAAAATAAGAAGAATAAGAAGAATAAGAAGAATTCGAAGAATAAGAAGAATTCGAAGAATAAAAAGAATAAGAAGAACAAGAAGAATAAGATGAATAAGAAGAATAAGAAGAATAAGAAGAATAAGAGGAATAAGAAGAAAAGAAGAATAAAGTGAATAAGAAGAATAAGAAAAATAATAAGAATAAGAAGAATTAGAAGAATAATCAGAATAAAAAAAATAAACAAAAAATAAAGAATAAGAAAAAATAAGAAGAATAAAAAAAATAAAAAAAATAATAAGAATAACAAAAATCAGAAGTATAAGAATATTAACACAATAAGAAGATTAGTAGAATCAGAAGAATTTGAAGATAAAAAAGAAGAAAAAGATAAGAAGTAGAGGAAGAATAAGAAGAATAAGAAAAATAATAAGAATCAAAAAAAAATAAGAAGAATTAGAAGAAATAAAAGAATAAAAAGAATTAGAATACTTATAAGAAAATAAAGAATAAGAATAATACGAAGAATTAGAAGAATTTGAAGAATAAAAAGAATAAAATAAAAGAAGTGTAAGAAGAATAAGAAGAATAAAAAGAAAATGAAGAATAAAAAGATAAAGATGAATAAGAAGAATAATAAGAACACGAATAATAAAAAGAATAAGAAGAATACGAAGAATAAGAATAATAAAAAGAATAAGATGAATAGGAAAAATAAAAAAATACGAAAATAAGAAAAATAAAAAGAATAATAAGAATAAGAATAATAACAATAATAAGAAGAGTAAGAAGATTTTGAAAAATAAGCAGAATAAAAAGAATTAGGATAGTTAGAAGAATATAAAGAATAAGAAAAGTAAGAAGAATTTGAAGAATAAGTAGAATAAGAAGAATTAGACTTGTTAGAAGAATATAAAGAATAAGAAGTATAAGAAGAATAAAAAATAATTAGAAGAATAAGACGAGTAAGAAGAATTAGAAGAATAAGAAGTGTATTAATAATTAGAAGAATAAAAATAGTTAGAATAATAAAAATAATACGAAGAATAAGAATAATAAGCTTAAAAAGAATAAGAAAAAAAATAATAATAAGAGGAATAAGACGAATGAGAATAAAAAAAATAAAAAGAATATGAAAAATAAGAAGCATAGTAATAAGAATAAAAACAATAATTAGAAGAATAAGAAGAATAAGAAAAATTAGAAGTCATTGCAGAATAAGAAGAAAATGTCGAATATGAAGAATAATAAGAATAAAACAATAAGAAGAATAAGAAGAATAAGAACAATAAGAAGAATAAGAATAATAAGAATAATAAGAAGAATAAGAAGAATAAGATGAAAAAAAAAGATTAAGAAGAATATTAAGAATATGAAGATTAAGAAGAATAAGAAAAATAAGAATAATAAAAAGAATAAGAAAAGTCACAAAAATATGAAGAATAAGATGAATTTAAAGAATAATAAGAATTATAAGATTAATAAGAATAATTAGAATACGATCAATAATAAGAATAAGAATAATAAAAATAATAAGAAGAATAAGATGAATAAAAAAAATAAGAAGAAGAATAAAAAATTAAATAATAAGAAAAATTAGAAAAAAAAAGAAGGATAAGAAGGATAAGAAGAATAAGAAGAATAAGAATAAGAATAAGTTGAATAATATGAATAATAAGAATAATAAGAATAAGAATAAGAAGAAAAATAACAATAAGTAGAATTAGAAGAATCAGAAGAAAAAGCAGAATTAGAAGACTTTGTAGAATAAAAAAAAATAAGAATAATAAAAATACGAAGAATAAGAAGAATAATAAGAATTAGAAGATTATAAAGATTAAAAAGAATATGAACACTATGAAAAGTAAGAATAAAAATAAAAATAAAAAGAATAAGAAGAATAAGAAGAGTAAGAGGAATATGAATATTAAGAATAATAAGAAGATAAGAAAAAATAATAAGAATAACACGAAAAAGAAGAATAAAAAAAATTGAATTAGAAGAATATAAAGAAATAGAAAAATATAAAGAATAAGATGAATGAGAAGAATAATATGAATTAGAATATAAATAATAATAATTACAATATGAATAATAAAAAGAATAAGAAGAATAAAAAGAATAAAAAGAATAAGAAGAAAAAGATGAAAAACAAAAATGAAAATAATAATAAGAATAAGAAGAATAAGAATAAGAAGAAGAATAAGAAGAATAAAAATAATAATAATAATTAGAATAATAAATAGAATTAGAATAATAAGTCGAATAAGAAGAATTAAAATACTTAGAATAAAATAGAAAAAAAAATAAGAAGAATTAGATGAATTAAAAGAATAAGAACAATAAGAAGAATAAAAGGTTAAGAAAAATAATAAGTGTAATGAGAATAAGAAGAATAAACACAATAAGAAGAATTAGA
This sequence comes from Sapria himalayana, assembly GCA_029783825.1. Taxonomy (NCBI): domain Eukaryota; kingdom Viridiplantae; phylum Streptophyta; class Magnoliopsida; order Malpighiales; family Rafflesiaceae; genus Sapria; species Sapria himalayana. The sequence goes on along the minus strand of JAREIK010002300.1, from coordinate 438,896 downwards.
ACAACAATAAGAATATGAAAAATAAGAAGAATAAGAAGAATAAGAAGAATAAGAAGAATAAGAATAATAAGAAGAATAAGAAGAATAAAAATAATATGAACAATAAGAAGAATAAGACAAATAAGAAGAAAAATAAGAATAAGATGAATAAGAAAAAATGAAAATTAACAAGAATTAAGAAAAATAAGTTGAATAACATGATAAAAAGAATAAGAAGAATTAAAAGACTTAGAAGAATAAGAAGATTAATAAGAATAAGAAGTATAATAAGAATAAGAAAAATAATCAGAATTAGAAGAATAAAAAGATTAAGAAGAATTCGAAGAATATCAAGAATAAAAATAATACGAACAATAATAAAAATAAGAAGAATAAAAAAAAATGAAGAATATGAAGAATAAGAATTATACGAAGAATAATAAAAATATAAAGGATAAGAAAAAAATAATGAAATAGAAGAATAAGTAGAATATTAAGAATGAGAATAATAAGAAGAATAAGAAGAATAAGAAGAATAAGAAGTTTATGAAGAATAAGAAAAATAAGAACAATAAGAATAATAAGAAGAATAAAAAGAATAAGAAAAATAAAAAAAAGAAGAATAAAAAGAATAAGAAGAATAAAAAGTATTAGAAGAATAAGAATAATAAGTAGAATATAAAGAAAAAAATAATAAAAAGAATTATAATAATAAGAAGATTAAGAAGAATAAGAAGAATAAGAAGAATAAACACAATAAGAAGAATAAGCAAAATATTAATAATTAGAAGACTTAGATTAATAATAATAATAAAAAGAATAAAAAAAATAAGAAGAATAAGAAGAATAAGAATAAGAAAAATAAGAAGAATAACAATAATAAAAATAATATGAAGAATAAAAAGAATATGGAGAATAAGAAGAATAAGAAGAATAAGAATAAGAATAAGAATAAGAAGAATAAGTAGAATAAGAAGAATACGATGAATAATATTATATTTGCACAATAAATTATGTAAATATGATGGTCCCAAGATTAATAACACATTAATATAAATTAGTCTATTTTAATAATGTATAAATATAAAAACATTATTCATATCTATATATAAATATAAAAAACATATATTTAATATATATATATATATATATATATATATATATATATATAACTCTATATAAATGTACTTAAATATATGTATGTCAACTTATAACTAGATATAAATATATTGATCTACATCAATACCTATACATAAATATATGTCTAAATATATATAACTATATTAGAAACTATATATAACTACATCTTCAACTTGTATAATTACATATATGTAACAATATCTTTAACTATATATGTATGACTATTTATAAATATTTGTATTACTATATAAAACTATTCATAACTATATTTAACTATATCTATAAATATTTATACTATTTTTATAACTATATTAATAACTATATATACCTATTTTTTAACTATATAATATTTTATAACTATTTGTGTAATTCTATATAACTATATTTTTAACAAAATATACCATATTTATAATAATATTTAACTATATATAATTGTATTTTACTATATTTATAACTATAAAAATGTTATATATACCTATATCTTTAACTACATACATATTTATAACTATATGTATATTTAAATATAATTATATATAAATTTATTTATAAGTAAATATACTATAAGTATATCAACATATAACTATAAATAATAATTGTCTTTTACTCTATGTATAATTATAAAAACATTGTACATAACTATAATAATTTTCATTATTTTCATCCCTCCGCAATAGTACCAAAACCTTATTTATTATTTCAAATAGTAATGTAAAATTTAAAAATAACACACAAGTATACATGGTCAATACATAATGTAAAAAAAACTAACATCAACAAAGTAATAAAAATGTTAAATGTAAGCAAATAAAAATGAAGTTATGAATAATAAAAAAAGTCTAGGATATAACAAAAGTAACCAATAAGATAATAAGGAAATAACATTTGTATGATGGACTACAGTATAATTGATTTTCTTTGAGTTGTTTTTTCAATTATATTAGTAAGAATTCCCAATAAACCATATTTCAAATTTCACATACATTTTTTTAAGTCTAACATGCTTCTCAAATTTTATATCTAAATAAAATAGATTACTTTGTGAATATTATAAAAACAACATGATAAGATATATGTCCTTTAGGATTTGCAAAAAAATAATATTATTTTCTTATATTACTTATAAATCAATAATATTAACTTTAGAATTAAAATTATTAAATCAACATCAACCAACTTTGGTCCACAAATATAACCTTTCAATAATTATATTAGTATTATATTGTATAAATATTGGCCAAATAAAAGCAAAAAATAAATAATAAAAATAATTTAATGAATGAAGTTTTTTTTTCCTAAACGTTAACTTTGAAAATGCACATTTTAAAATTTACACTAACCCTAGCATAAATGAATTTTGCCTATTTTTAGATTTATGTTGATGTAAATTTTTGTCTTATTCATTATTTAACAAAATTAATTATATGACAAAAATATTACAAAACATTTTAATTAAACAAGAAAAGAAATAAATATAGAAAAGAAAACTCCAATATAGTTTGTGAGCTACATCTTTTTACTCACAATTCATCTTTGTAACCTCTTTTGTATCTTTTTATATATATATCTTCTTAATTTCTTTCTTTGCATACAATGTTTTGTTTCTTCTCCAACTAATCATTTTCAAAAACTACAATAAGTTTTTGAAAACTCTTCTGTGTGTTTTTTTCTTATGGAACTTCAATAGTTAAGACTTTTTATGTTTTATCAAAAAGTAGTTTTTGAAACTTCTCTTTTTCGCATTGTTCTTGCAAAAAACTCTCTCATAAGGCTGAACTTTCTTTGAACTTGTTCTTGGTTGTGTATACCATATCAAAACATGGAGGTGAAATGAGGATCTCTATTAGATATTATAAAAAAATACTCCATGCATTCTTATAATCTCTTATATATATATATTTATAGAAGCCAATTGATTTATGGAAAACATTTCTTTGGTAGGTATAAAATGAGGTAATTGGTCAATCAACCAATAATCACCCAACTAATATTATTACCTTTTAAGGTTCTTGATAATCTCATCATAAAGTCAATGATAATTTGCTTCATATTATTATCTATTGGGAATTGTTATTATCATATATTGTGTTTTCTTATAATCATTCCATTACTTAAATCTATTAGCAATATCTTATTTTAAATTACATATAGAATGAATCATTCAATATTTTCAATTATGAGTCCATTTCCATTAATATAAAGTTTTCTAGTGATGACAAGTTAACAAATAGGTATAAGAAGAATGGTTTTGTATCAATTATTAATAGTTTTGTGATAACAAGTTAACAAATAGGTATAAAAAGTTAATAAATTTTTCTAGTGATAGCAAGTTAACATATTGGTATAAGAACAATGGTTAAAATTTTTCAAACATAAACCTAAAGATAATAAATTATCAATGGTTTTACATCAATTTGGTGAGTATGCTAACTAGATTAATCTACTAGGATATGAAGACAATTCAACCATTTTCATTGTAGTGTGTTTGTGTCTATATTTGGAAGAAAAGAAACAATTTCATATTGAATCTCAAAACAACCAAAAGAAAATAATAGAGATCAAGGCTCAGATAGTGCTCTAGGAGTAACATTCATTCAAGAATCATTTCCAAGCCACATAAAACCCATACGTGATGCACTTTTTGAAAATCCCCAATTTCAAGAAGAACAATGGTTTAAAGAGTTTTGATCATTTGTTTCTATTGACATTTAATTGAGTGTTAATACTTAATATTCTTTTGGTGAATGATTTTGTATCATAATAGTTATTTTTGAGAGTTAAGAAATAATTTATTATCTTGTTTAAAGAAAGCTTAAAGTGAAGAATGAAAAAGTTATATGTAATATGGGGTTTTATTTGTAGAATTTATTGGAATGCAATTCTATGAACTATATATAAATATTTGTATAATTATATAAAACTCTATATAATTAAATATAACTATATTTGTAACTATGTATACGTATATGTATATATTTATGTAAATCTATATACTTGTTTATAACTTTGTATATATTTATGTACAACTACTTATAACTACTTGTATGAATATATATATATTAATAACTATATTTTTAACTATATATAACTATTTATAACTATATATACTATATGTATAATAACATATAACTATAGATAATTGTATCTTACTATATGTATAACTATAAAAACTTTATACATAACTATATTTAAATATATAACTTAAAACATATATTTAATATACATATATATATATATGTATTATACTATATATATACATATACATAACTATATGTATAAATATATAAAATTATATGAAAAAATATAAATACCTACTTGTATAGATATAAGTTTAACTATATGTGTAACTATATGTATAACCACACGTAATAATATTTATAATTACATGTATACCAACATACAACATTAAGTTTAACTATATATGTATAACTAGTCTAATTTCTAAGCCATATAAACAAAATTATTTATAAAACTTATAATGGAATGTGTATAATGGTGTGTCCTTATAGAATGGTCAAAGTAGATTGAGATATCACAAATATTAGCTTCTCCTATATAAAAATGAAATAAAAGAGAAAATATTATACAATAAAGAAAATGTAAAACTTTCAAAATCACAATACACACACACACACACACACTTGGAAACATGAATGGAATACTCTTATATACTATGGGCACTCTTAATGCATAATAAAATAAAATAAAATGAAAGAAGGTAACTCAACAAAATTGACTGCTTCTCATTTACTTCTATTATATATTTTCAAAGTAAGTTATTTTATTATTGATTTAATTATCATAATTTTTTTTCTCAAACAAATACATCTACTTATAAATGATATCAAAATGTGCAATGAGTCTTTGTAATGAGTTGGAATTTCCAACTTTTAACTACATCCCACTATGGGATACATATTCCTGGAAAGCTTTTGTCTAAATATTAAATTGTAAATGTGCAGGCATGTGGTGCTAAATACATTATCAAAATGGATTTGCTAGATGACATAGTTTTTGATGATGTTGTTGTTGCCCTAGTTGACCTTGCTAGAAGAGTATCCTACAGTATGCTCCGTGCATCCTTTCTTTTATTCATTATTTTATACTTCAAATAATTTTATTTGTTCCATGTTTCAAAACTTTTATGCTATTTAGATTCTAGATCTAGTCTTTTTTTCCCCAATCTTATGCATGTTCTTACTGTTTAGGGGAAAGTTGCTGATTTTCTAACTTCTAAGATTAATTTCAAAACATTCAAGGATAATCTTGTATTATTTTGGGATAATTTGGTAGTAGAATCTCAAGATGGGCCATTAATTGATAAGGTTTTGTTTGTAAAGTGTATGGATTATGTAATAACACTGTCATGGTAAAGCTACAGCTTTGGTTGATGATAAAGATAAATTCTGATATTGTAAATGCTATTTCAACCATTGTGCAGCATATATGTTCATACTAAATTTGATGCCATGAGCACTAAGAAATTAGACTAGTTTTTAATTTTTGTTTGAATTTGATGCTTGCATGATGATGCCACAAAAGAAAATGGGAAAATCAGATTAAAAAGCTAATTCTGAAAGAAGTGATTGACCCAGAAAAAGCTGATCCCTTCTCTTTGTTTCTTGAGCATGGAGTTGTTTCCTATTGCTTGTACAAGGATTTTGAAAGAATTCTAAAAATTACTTATGGAAAGTGTAATTTGTAGGTTTTACTTTTCTTTTCTTTTTAAATACTATGTTTAAATTTCTCATCATTGTTAATAACTCCTTTTTTCCCTTGCAATTATGTAGGATTTTGAAGCCTTAACTTCAAATATTATTGCAAGAATGATTGAAACTATGGAAGGCTGTGGTCTAGTTGTTTTACTTCTTTGAACCCTATCATCATTCATGAGTTTGTATACCATGGTCATGGTAAGTTGCATTTTATTGCTCATTATTTGCTTACATGAAAACATGATATGCATTCTTTGATCATTGAATTTGAAAGTCTATTTTTAATGACATGTTCGGATCATGAGAGATTTAGAATAGAGTCACATTCTGAAATAGTTTTTCGGTTCATTGAGAGGTTTTCTTATATGTACATATAAGAGAAATGCTAGTATATCTCTTATACGTACATGCTGAGTATACATGTTTATATATACTGAGTATATCTATATATATTCTATAGTATTTGTACATATAACACTACAGTATTCTATGTACATGTATACTGAATATATATGTACCCAGTATATATGTACATATAATACTGTAGTATATATGTACAATATTTACAGTAATATATGTAAATAGTGAAATGCTAATATCTATGTACATATATACTACAATATTAAATATTTATCAAAACATAAATTTTTAAATTTATTTATTTTGATTTGATTGACTGGTTAAAATTTCGTACATATATGGTACCATATTGTTACCCATACGAAGCTTTTATAAGTGTAGACATTTTTTACTAGACATGACTCACCACTACTAGGACAGCTTTATCGCAGCAGAAAGATGGCGACCACATAAGCTAGGGGAGAGAGCAACATCAATTTAAGGGATATATTATATTTTATGCAATGTATGTATGTATGTATTGAACTTTTATCCTATAAAATCTTGTTGCAAATTTCTCTTGCCTTGTGTTTCTAGGTTCGATGCAATTTTGAACAAACAAAGATGATTTTTGCAGCCATGGTTAAGGTGTTTGTTACTTTTTTTTATGCTTTTGACTAAATATATAGTTGTTTGATGTTCATGCTCCATAATAGGTGTTTACGCTCTACTTTAATGTAAGTACTTGTACATTTATACTTGTATATATGTATATGTACATATATACTGGTATATATATACAAGTGTTTACAAATATATGTGTATATATAAATATACACTATAGTATATGTACATATTTATATGTACATATATATACATAGTATATGTCCATATATACACTATAGTATATTTACATATAGACTACATTGTATATGTACATAAATACTATGGTGTGTATGTATACACTGGTATATATATACATATATGCTATAGTATATATGTGCATATATACTATAGTGTAAATGTACATATATACTAGTATATATGTACAAGTATTTACCAGTATATATGTACATACTTGCACATATACACTGTAGTGTATATGTGCATACATGTACATATATATGTACTTATATACTATACTATATAGGTATACTCATATATGTACATTTAAATACTTGTACATATATACCAATATATATATATATTCATATACAAATATACCAGTGTATAAATATACACTGCATAGTATATGTATACACATAAATATGTACATATAATGAGTATATATGTACATATAAATACTTATACATATATGTACATATACATATATACTGAGTATATATGTACATAGTTATATGTATATATTATACTATAGTTTATATTTTCATATACTGCATCAATATATGTAACTAGTGAAATGCTAGTATATATGTACATATACAATGTAGTATATATGTACATATATACTACAATATTATATATTTATTTTGATTTGATTGACTGGTTTAAATTTTGTATAGATATAGTACCACATTGTTCCCCATACGAAGCTTTTATAAGTGAATGAATTTTTTACTAGACATGACACACCATAACTAGGATAGCTTTGTCACAGCTAAAAGATGGGGACCTGGGGAGATATGGGAGAGAAAGCAATGTCAATTTAATGAATAAATTATATTTTATTCACTTTATGTATGTATGTATGTATTGAACTTTTATCCTATAAAATCTAGTTGCAAATTTCTTGTGACTTGTGTTTCCAGGTTCGATGCAATTTCAAACATACAAAGATGATTTTTGCAGCCCTAGTTAAAGTCTTTGTTCCTTGTTTTTATCCTTATGAAAGAATATATAGTTGTTTGATGTTCATGCTCAATAATTGGTGTTTACGCTATACTTTAATGTAAATACTTGTACATATATACTAGTATATATGTACATATACGAATATACTGGTATATATGTACAAGTATTTACGAGTATATGTGTATATGTAAATATACACTATAATATGTGTACATATTTATATGAACATATAGATACTTAGTATATGTACATATATACACTGTAGTATATGTACATATATACATTGTAGTATATGTACATATACACTATAGTGTATATGTACATACATATTGTAGTGTATAAGTATACACTAGTATATATGTACATATATACTGGTATATATGTACATATATACTGGTATATATGTACAAGTATTTACTAGTATATATGTACATGCTAGTACATATAGACTACAGTGTATATGTACATACATGTACATATATATGTACATATACACTATAGTGTATATGTACATATACTGAGCATATATGTACATAAAAATATTTGTAAATATATACCAGTATATGTATTCATATACAAATATACTAATGTATACATATGCACTACACTATTTATGTATACATGTATATATGTACATTAAAATACTTGTACATATATACTAGTATATATGTACATATATATATATACCAATGTATATATACACACTAATGTATATATGTACATATATCCTGAGTATATATGTACTCAGTATATATGTACATATAAAATTGTAGTTTATATGTACACATAATGCAGTAATATACGTAACTAGTGAAATGCTAGTATATATGTACATATACTCTATAGTATATATGTACATATATACTATAATATTATATATCTATCAAAACATAATATTATTTATTTATTTATTTTGATTTGATTGGTTGGTTTAAAAATTGTACAGATATTGTACTGCATTGTTCTGCATAGGAAGCTTTTATAATTGAAGGGATTTTTTACTAGACATGATGCACCATGACTCGGACAGTTTTGTCGCAGCAGAAAGATTGTGATCGGAGGATTTGAAGGAGTGATAACAATGTCAATGCACGGATAGATTATACTTTATGAACTGTCGGTTGATAAATTGATAAATATGATGCAATAAAATTTTGTTATGTTTTTGTTTGAATTATGTAAAATATTGAATCAGAATAATTAATTAAAAGATTTAATTATTTGTTAATTATAAATTATCATATATAGTTTATTTTGTATTCAATCTAATATAAACATATTAAATTATTTAAATAAATAATTTGAAAAAAAAATAAAATTCTAAAAATAGTTTTTGAATTAAAATATCTAGGAAATTTTCTATTACTAATTTAGCTAGGGATTTTTTTACTTGTTAATTTAACAAGGGATTTTTCTCTTACTATTTTAGGTAGGGATATTATTATTTTAGCTTTGAAATTTTAAATCGATAAAATTTTTTTAGTAGGGACTATTTCTGTCGCTAATTTTTAGTGATGAGCACTTTACATTGAGAAACTTCCATCATTAAATATCCATTTAGCGACGGAATCTTCCATTTACGTTACTAATTTAGGTAGAACAATTATTATTTTAGCTAGGGATATTATCGTAACTATAATTTTTTAGCTAGTGACTCTTTCTCATGCTAATTTTTAGGGATGATCTTTTTAGATTGGAAAAACATCCATCATTAATCCGATGCTATATTCAATTTAGATACAAAAAAACCCCCATTTAGATAGGGAATTGTCACTAGCCAGCTGGTGGCTTTCTTGTAGTATAAGATGAAAAAGGAAATAAGAAGAATAAGAAGAATAAAAAGAATAAGAAGAATAAGAAGAATAAGAATAATTAGAAATATAAGAAGAATACGAAAAAATATGAATAATAAAAATATTAAGAAGAAACAAAAGAATAAGAAGAATAAGAAAAAAAGAAGAATAAAAAGAATTTAAAGAATTAGTAGAAAAAGAAGAATAAAAAGAATTTAAAGAATTAGTAGAAAAAGAAGAATTAGAATACTTAGAAGAAAATACAGAATGATTAGAATACGAAGAAAAAGAAGAATAGGCTGGATAAGAAAAATAAATGAGTAAGAAGAATAAGAAGAATAAGGAAAATATAAAGAATAAGAAGAATAAGAAAAATATAAAGAATAAGAAGAATAAGAAGAATTAGAAGAATAAGCTAAATAAGAAGAATTTAAAGTCTTAGAAGATAAAGAAGTATGAGAATAATAAGTAGAATAAGAATAATAAGAATTAGAAGAATAAAAATAACAAGAAGAAAAAGAAGAATCAGAAAAATTAGAAGAATAAGCAAAATAAGAAGAATTAGAAGACTTAGAAGAATAATCATAATTAGAAGATTAAGAAGAATAAGAAGAATCAAACAAATAAAAAGAATATGAAGAATAAGCAGAATAATAAGAATAAGTATAATTTCATGAATAAGTCAAATAAGAATAATTAGAAGTCTTAGAAGAATAAGAAGAATAAGAATAAAAAGAAGCATAATAATAATAAAAAAATAAGAAGAATAAGATTAATAAGAAAAATAAGAAAAATAAGAATAATTAGAAGACTTAGAAAAATAAGAAGAATAAGAAGGTTAACAGGAATAAGTAGAATAAAAATATTAAGAAGAATATAAAGAATTAGAAGGATAAAAAGATTAACAAGATTAATAAGAATAAAATGAATAAGAAGACTAAGAAGAATTAAAGAATTATAAGAATAAGTAAATAATAATAATAATAATAATAAGAATAATTTGAAGAATTTGAAGAATAAGAAGTATAAAAAGAAAAAAAATAGAATACTTAGAAGAATATAAAGTATAAGAAGAATTGGAAGAATAAATAGAAAAAAAGAATAAGAACAATAAGATTTGTAAGAAGAATAAAAAGAATAAGAATAATAAGAAGAATAAGAAGAATAAAATGAATAAGAAGAATAAGAAGAAAGGAAAGAATAAAAAGGATAAGAAGGATAAGAAGAATATGAAGAATTAAAAGAATAAAAAGAATAAGAAGAATATAAAGAATTACAAGAATTTGAAGCATAAAAAAAGAAGAAGAATAAGTATAATAAAGATATGAAGAATAATAATAAGAAGAAGAATAATAATAATAATTAGAATAATAAGAAGAATAAGATGAATAAGATGAATAAGAAGAAAATGAAAAATAAAAAAAATAAAAAAATTTATGAAGAAAAGAAGTTTAAGAAGAATAACAAGAATTAAAAAAATAAAAATAATAAGTAGAATAAGTAGAATTTTAAACACATAAAAGAATAAGAAGAATAATAAGAATAATAAGAAGAAAAAGAATAAAAAAAATAAAATGAATAAAAAGAATAAAAAGAATAAAAAGAATAATAAAACTAAGAAGAATAAGAAAAAAAAAAAGAAGAATAAGAAAAATAAAAGAATTACGAAGATTTAAAAGAATAAGAAAAATAAAAAGAATAAGAATAATAAGAAAAAAAAGAAGAATGAAAATAATAAGAAGAAAAGATGATTAAAAAGAAAAAGAAGAATATAAAGAATAACAAAAATAAGAAGAATAAGAAGAATAAGAAGAATCATAAGAATCAGAAAATAAGAAGAATAAGAATATTAAGAAGAATAAGAAGATTAAGAATAATAAGAAGAATGAGAAGAATAAGTAAAAGAAAAAGATGATTACTAAAAAGTAAAAAAAAAGAAGAATAAGAAGAATAAAAAGAATAAAAATAATATGAAGAATAATAAGTATAATAAGAATATGAAGAATAAAAATAATAAGAAGAATAAGAAGAATAAGAAGGATAAGTTGAATAAGAAGAATAAGAAGAATAAGATGAATAAGAAGAATAAGATGAAAAAAAATAAGAGGAATAAAATGAATAAGAAAAATAAGAGGAATAAGAACAATAAGAAGAATTAAAAGAATAAGAAGAATTAGAAGAATAAGAAGAATAAAAAGAATAAGAAGAATAAGAAGAATAAGAAGAATTAGAAGAACTAGAAGAAAAAGAAGTATAAGAAGAATAATAAGAATAAGAAGAATACGGAGAATAAGAAGAATAAGGATAATAAGAAGAATAAGGAAAAAAAGAAGAATAAGATGAATAAGATGAATAAGAAGAATATGAAGAATAAAAAAAATAAAAAATATATGAATAAAAGAAGTTTTATAAGAATAATAAGAATTAAAAGAATAAATATAATAAGCAAAATAAGTAGAATTTTAAAAACATAAAAGAATAATAAGAATAATAAGAATAAAAAGAATAATAAAATATAAGAAGAATAAAAAGAATAAGAAGAATAAAAAAAATAAGAAGAATAAGAAGAATAAAAATAATAAGAAGAATATGAAGAATATGAAGAATAATAAGAATAAGAAGAATAAAAAGAATCATAAGAATCAGAAGAATAATAAGAATAATAAGAATAATAAGAATAATAAGAATAATAAGAATAATAAGAATAAGAATAATAAGATGAATAAGAAGATTAAGAATAATAAGAAGAATGATAAGAAAAAGTAGAAGAAAAAGAAAATTACTTAAAAGTAAAAAAAATTAGAAGAATAAGAATAATAAAAATAATACGAAAAATAAAAAGAATAAGATTAATAAGAAGAATAATAAGTATAATAAGAATATGATGAAAAAGAATAATATGAAGAATAAAAAGAATAAGAAGAATAAGAAGAATAAGAAGAGTAAGAAGAATAAGAAGAATAAGATGAATAAGAAGAATATAAAGAATAAGTAAAATAAAAAATATAAAAAAGAATAAGAAGTTTAATAAGTATAATAAGAATTAAAATAATAATAATAATAAGTAGAATAAGAAGAATTTTGAACACATAGAAGAATAAGAAGAAAAGTAGAATATGATGAATAAAATGAATAATAATAATTAAAAAAATAAAAACAATAAGAAGAATACGAAAAATAAAAAAAATAAGAAGAAAAAGAAAATTAAAATGATTTATAAGAATAAGAAGAATAAAATGAATAAGAAAAATAAGAAAAAAAATAAGAATCAGAAAAATAAGAAGAATAAAAAGATTATGAAGAAAAAGAAGAATCAGAAGAATAAGAAGAATATGAAGAATAAGAAGAATAACAAGAATAACAAGAAAAGAAGAATAAGAAGAATAAAAAGATTAATAATAAGAATTATATGAAGAATAAGAAGAATAAGAAGATAAAGAAGAATATGAAGAATAAGAAGAATAAGAAGAATAAGAAGAATAAGAAGAATAAGAATGAATAAGATGAATAAAAAGAATAAGAAGAATAAGAAGAATAAGATGAATCATAAGTATAAGTAGAAGTAAAAAAAGAATAATAAAAAGTAAGAAAAATAAGAACAAAAAAAGAATAAGAAGAATAAAAACAATGTTAAGAATAAGAAGAATAAGAAGAATCATTAGATTAAGAAGAATTAAGAATAAAAATTATAATAATAACAATAAGAATACGAAAAATAAAAATAATAAGAAGAATTAGAATAATATTCTGAATAAGAAGAATTAAAATACGTAGAATAATAAAAATAATACGAAGGATAAGAATAATAAAAAGAATAATAAGTATAATAGGAATAAGAATAACAAGAAGAAAAAAAAGACTAAAAAGAACAATTAGAATATTAAAAATTAGAAGTCATAGAAGAATAAGAAGAATAATAAGATATAATAAATTATGAAGATTAGGAGAATATGAAGATTAAAAAAATAAGAAGAATAACTAAAATAATTAGAAGAATAAAAAGATTAAAAAGAATAAGAAGATTAAGAAGAATTACAAAATTTAGAAGAATAAGAAGAATTAAAAGAATAAGAAAATTATAAATAATAAGAAGGGTAAGAAGTGTAATAAGTGTAATAATAATAATTAGAAAAAAAAGAATAAGAAGATAAATTAAAATAAGAAGAATAAGAAGAATAAGAAGAATAAGATTAATAAGAAGAATAATAAGAAAAAGAAGATTAAGAAGAATAACATGAATAAAAAGAATTAGGAGATTAAAAAAATATGAAGAATATGAAGAATACGAAGAATAAGAACAATAAGAAGAATAAGAATAATAAAAAGAATAAGAAGAAGAATAAGAATAAGATAAATAAGAAGTATAAAAAGAATATGAAGATTATGAAGAATAAAAAGAATAAAAAGAATAAAAAGAATATGTACAAAATAAGAATAAGAATGATAATAATAATAATAATAATTATTATTATTATTATTAGAACAATATGCAGAATAAAAATAATATAAGAGTTAGAAGAATAAAAAAAATTAGAAGAATTAGAAAAATAAGAACAATAAAAAGAATTATAAGAATAAGACGAATAGAAGAATAAAAAGAATAAGTAGAATAAAAAGAATTAGAATGCTTAAAATTTTAAGAAGAATATGATAATAAGATGAATAAGAAGCAAAAGAAGAATAAGAAGAATTAGAACAATAAGAAGAATATGAATAAAAAAAATAATACGAAGAATAATAAAAATAAAAAGTTTAAAAAGAATAAGAAAAATATGAAAAATAAGAATAATTAGAAGAATAAGAAGAATAATAACAATACAAAGAATAAGAATAATAATAAGAATAAGAAGAAGAAAAAAGAATAAGAACTATTAAAAGGATAAGAAGAATAAAAAGAATAAAGAGAATTAGAAGAATAAGAAGTATAAAAAGAATAATAAGAATAAATAGAATAAGAAGAATAAGAAAAATAAGAAGATTAAGAAGAATTAGAATAAAAAAGAAGTTTAAGAATAATTAGAAGAATAAGAAAAATAACATGAATAACATGAATAAGAAGAATAAGAATAATAAGAAGAATAAGATAAACAAGAAGAACAAGAAGAATTATAAGAAATAGAAGAGTTAGACGAATAACAAAAACAAGAAGAAAATCGAAGAATAATAAGAATAAAAGAAAAAGAAATATAAGAAGAATAAGAAGAATAAAAAGAAAAAGAAGAATATAAAGAATAAGAATAATAAGAAAAATAAGAAGAATAAGAAGAAAAAAAAAGAAAAAAACAAAAAAGAAGAATAAGAATTATAATAAGAATAAGTTGAATAAGAATAATAAGAAAAATAAAAAAAATAAGAAAAATAAGAAGAATAATAATAATAAAATGGATGTAATTAGCTCTTTTTTCTCGAAAAAATCCTTCCCTACAATATCCAAGGAGCCCGTGCTTGTTTTTCCGATATTTGACACAAATAATGTGGCCCCCGTAGTGATATTTTCGAAGTATGATATGTTGAAGCTCACTACCCCATTCGAGCTCACTTTTGTTGGGAAATTTTCCCATGGAAAACCTAAATTTATTATACAGCGCGACTTCATTGCCTCATTAAAATAATGACATTAAGTAAAAATCATGAACTATGACAGTAAGCACATGATATTTCATTTCAAGGAAGAAGATTACTTTTTAAAGGTCTAGTTAAGAGCTTCATTTGCTGGCTATCCAGTGCTTGTTTTCAAGTGTACACCAGATTTCTCTACCTTTGAGGAGTCAACACATGCCCTGGTATGGTTTACATTTCCCAGAGTCCCTCTTCATCTCTATAATAAACATGCTCTTCATGCTATGACATTATGCTTGGGCAAACCATCGCTACTGGATGAAGCAATAACAAGTATGACAAGGCTAGGGACAAATAGAGTTTGTGTTGAAATTGACCTTAAAACTATCCCCCTACAAATAGTGTGGGTGGCAGTGACCTTACCAATAGATTCTAGCAAGCATTTATTCCAGAATTCATATCATATTACTGCCTAAACTGCCATAAATGGGGCATGAACAGGTAGATTGTATGGTCGGGGGTAGAATCTAAAAGGAAGATACAGTTAACACCTTTAATAAGGAAAAAAATAGTGGTAGAATATGGGTTAAGAGGGAGTTTAGAGAAGGGGTAATAAGAGGGGAAAAGATAGGGTAGGAGGCTGATAAGGGAGGAGAGAAGAAGGGGGAGAAGTAGAAACATAATGGAAGGGAAGCAAGGGCAGGGAGAGGGATAGGGATACAAAAAAGATCAGGAAAGGCTAGATAAGTTTAGGAGGGGAGAGGAAAATGGAGCTGCACTAGAAGAATATCAAGAAAGAATTGAAGGGGAGGAGTCTAGGGAATAGAAGAAGATAAGAAAAACAAAGATGAAGGAGATTAAAATATGGTTAGAGGATGTGAAAAGGGGGGCATAAATGCTAGAGAAAGAGGGGAGGGGAAGAGATGTAAGGGTTAAAAGAAATTAAAGAAAAAGAGGGCAGGGAGAAAAGAGATGAATACAGAAAAAAACATAAAGCTGTTTAATTGGGCCGAGGATGATCTTTTATCAGAAGATGGTTTGGAGGCAAAATGTTGGCCATTTACTAGCATGGAAAAAGAGGAGAATAAGCTGGATATGTATGTAATGCATTATGATCTAGCCATAAATGAATAGAATTTTAGGCTAATACCACAGAGCAGGGAAAATGTGTTGGAAGAAATAAGGAGGGTGGAAAAAAGTCGGGAAAAAATGAGGTTTGCAAAAAAAGTAGATTCACTGAATTCAAGCAAACCTCTAAGAAATAGGAACAAATATTTAGAAATGAAATATGACTCTAAATGCATCACAAGGGCTCAAGCAAGAGACATGTAGATATGGTTAATAGTCTTTATTAGAATATAAGAGGGGTAGCGAACACCCCACGATAAATAGAATTAAAAATCTTATTATTATATATAGGTTAAAATTTATTATTCTAGCTGAACCAATGATTAACAAAAATGAAATAGATATATACAAATCAAAGATAGGTCAAGATAATGCTTTTTCAAATTTGAATAGTAAAATATGGGTAATGTTGAAAAATACAATAGATATTGAAATTTTCTCACAAACCGAGCAGATTGTCAACTTTAAAATAGGTAATAGATCGGAATATATTTATTCAGTGGTATATGCTAGTAATAGGAAGGAAGAAAGGAAGAAGCTCTATAGAGAAATGGAGGAGATAGCCGCAATGAAATCTCCATGGATTATTGGTGGATACTTCAATGTGGTAAGAAATATGAATGAGAAAAGAGGAGGAAGATCTCCTGACCCAATAGCTATAGCCCAATTTAATGAGGCTATAGCTAAGGCAAATTTATTGGAAGTGGATTTTTTCGGCTCAAACTACACATGGTGTAATAACCAGAAAAGAAGGGGGATAATTTGGTCGAGGCTTGATCAGGTCCTTACTAACTTACAATGGTTAGACAAGCTGGGTGGAATAAAAGTTAAACACCTAAATAGAACCTGTACATATCACAGTCCACTTTTAGTAACGCTAGATAAGAAACAAAAGAGACATATTGGTTTTAAATACCAGAATATGTGGGGAATGCATAAAGAATTTGATAACGTAGTAAAGGATGCATGGGAAAAATATGACTTAGGTAATCTGATGTAGAAATTGGCAAAAAAACTGAGAAATTAAGATTGTCACTACGTAAGTGGAATAAAAAGGGTTTTAAAAATGTTACAAAAAAAACACAAGAAGCTGAGCAAAAAATTGTGTCGCTAGAAATAAAATAGGAAGAGAGACAAGATGATGCTTTGAGAATAAAAGTAAATAAAGCTAAAGCAGAATTAAAACTTAAAGTGCATATGGATGAAGTTTTTTTTGATAGTAGAGCGAGAGAATCAAGTGGCTAAAAGATGGGTTTAAAAATACGAAATTTTTTAATGCTATGGTAAAAATTAAAAACTAAAAGCACAGAATAAAAGGATTAAAAAAAGATAGTGGAGAATGGATACAAAAAGAGGAGGAAATAAAAAATGAATTAGAAGATTTTTTTAAAAAACATTTATGTGGGCCAAGTATAGTAAGAATGAATACATTAATGCAGAACATTGAAAAAAGAATTACTGAAGAAGACAATAAAATGCTAGAGGAAATTCCAAAAGAAGAAGATGTGAAAGAGGCTATATTTAGCACGAATAAAAATAGTGCAACAGGGCTGGATGGTTGGAATAATGGTTTCTTTCAAAGAAGCTGGCCAATAATTAAAAAAGAGGTGGTTGCAGTGATCTCATAAATTTTTGCAGGTGCTGATATTATAAAAACATGGGCAAATTCTTTTATAGTACTAATTTCTAAAAAACCAAATCCGAAGAAAGGATAAGACTTTAGGCCAATCAGTCTATGTAATACCATTTATAAGATCTTAGCCAAAGTTCTTCAGAACAGGCTGAGTCAGATCCTTCCTTCTATAATATTGGCTGAGCAAGTAGTCTTTGTAAAAAACTAGGCTAATGATGGAAAATATAAATTTAGCCTCAGAATTAATAAGGGAGATAGTGGCAAAAGTAAGAGGACATAACATCATTTTAAAGCTAGATCTATCAAAGGTTTTTGATAGAGTAGAATGAAATGTTCTATGTTATATAATGAGAAAAATGGGGTTCTCAGAATTCTGGATAGATATAAAATATAAATGTATTGCTAGCATGGGTTAGAATTCTGATAAATTGACAGGCTGGCGAAGAATTTAAACCTTCAAGAGGGCTAAGGCAAGGAGATCCTTTCTCACCTTCACTATTTTATATATATCTTGGTCTATTAATAGTAAATTTGAAGGAGCAAGTGAAAGCGGGAAATATTATTGCATACAAATAGCCTAGATACACTTCTATAATAAGCTGCTTGGCATATGCGGATGATATCATCATATTTACAAACACCAGTAGTAGTTCTATCAAAAGATTAATGAGGCTGTTGTAAACGCTATAAAAGGAATCAGGGCAAATTCTACATAAAGAAAAATGCCAATTTATTTTAGCAGCAAAAAAGACAGAAAATATAGCTCAAAGAATTGCAAAAATTATAAGTTTTGCACAAAAGAAAGGCGCATTAATTTATTTTGGTTGCCCAATATATGAGGGAAGAGAGAAGGAGCAATTTCTTTCCTTCATAGTAGAGAAGAGAAAAAAAATTGCTGGTTGGAAAGAGGAACAACTAAGTATGGCAGAAAGAATTACACTAATTACACTAACTTTACAAGGTTTGCTGGCATACATTTTGAGGTCTGTTCAGCTGCCAAAAAGTAATATAAGAAAACTAGAAAAAGAAATGGCAAATTTCTTATAGGGGGAAAAAAGATGGAAAGAATAAATTACATTGGAAAAAATGGGGGGACCTATGTTATCCGAAAGAGGTGGGTTTAGGCTTCACTAGCCCAAATGATATGGACAAAGCCTGGGCATGCAAGAACTGGTGGAGACTTAAAGAGAATGGAAGTATCTGGGCGGCATATATAAAGGCTAGGTATGGATCAGAGGACACGACATTTAAAGAATGAAAGAAAACATCAAAAAGCTGGAAAGTGATGTGTAATCATCGAGACTTTGTTGAAAAACATGCAATTCTGACCAACAGTGGGGGGAAATGGACCTTGAATGAGCATCACAATTTTACAATAAAAAGTGTCAAATTATTGGTGAGTGAAAGAAAACCTTCACATGAGCTATTTAGAGGAATATGTGCAAAAAAGATACCACAAAAAATAAATGTGTTTTTATGGAAACTCCTTTTGAACATGATCCCGTTAAATGTTAATATCCAAAAGAAGGGTATAAGTTTAGCATCTATATGTGAAAGATGTAAGCAAGAAAGAGAAAGCATGAATCATTTATTTTCAACATGAAAAATAGCTACAAAATTATGAGAAAAATTAGAATTAGAAGCAGATATAGAGAGATGCATAGGAAGCGCAAGGGACAGGATGAAGAACTAGTCGCAAAAGCTTACAAAGAACAAAATCTTAAAATGGCTAAGAGATTATATTCCATATATAGCAGTATGGTGCCTATAGAAAGCTAGGAATAAAAGCATATATGAAAATGCTGAAATGAGGGTGGATTATATATTAGCAAAGATTAAAAGAGAATGCTCATTTATCTCAGCCTATAATCCGATAAAAACAAGAGGCATAGGATTAGATGAAAATAGAAAAAAAGAATGGGATCTTAATACAAACGTAGGGAAAATGGCAAGTATAAAGATCACAAGCTAGAATAAGCCTCCGCAAGGAGGACTAGCTCTTAACATGTATGAAAGTTTTAAAAGAGAAATGAGAGTAGTAGGAGGAGGAGGAGTAATAAGAAAAGAAGAGGGTGGAGTGATAAAAGCTTTTACAATGAGGAGTCTAGCCTCCTCGGCACTACACTCGGAGATTATGGCCTTGCACAAGGGTTTGGAAATTTGTAAGGATAATAACTTATTAAATATTCAAGTGCAGGTGGATTCAAAATTATTGGTTGACCTAGTAAGAGGTAAAATAGAATTTTGGAGATTTGAGAAAGAAATTATTAGTATCAAAAAAGTATTAACAGAATTAAAAGGTGAAATAGTGCACATATATAGAGAGGAAAATGCACTGGTAGATAAATTAGCTGAGGAAGGCATGAAGAAAGGGACACAAAAGTTTGATGGTAAAAATATCATGGAAAAAGTTAAAGGCTTAATCGAATTAGACAAAAAAGTTTCTGTATATTAGAATTCAGAAGCAAAAAGCATAAAAAACAAATAGCACGGGGTTTGTTTTTTTTAAAAATGAAATATAAAAAAGGATTAATATTAATAACTACTTGTAGTGTTTATAGCTGTTTGTATTTTTTGGTAAAAGTGCAGATGAAGGTTAAGGAAAGAGTAAAGTCTGTCCTGGTCCTGAGGCGAGGCTAATCAATATAAAGCACGTATTGCTTAATCAATTTTATGAATTATTTGCTTTACTTTGCTTCGTAGTTTTTTGGCTCTAACTTCTTCAGGTAAAGTGGAGATTGGATAGAGTGTATATAATAACCAGAAGGGAGTAATGTGGATCATTTTAGTTCTATTGCTTGTTGTTTTTCTGGTTGTAGGACATGGCAGAATCTACTCATTTTAGTGTGTCAATAAATGTGTTATTAAATATAAATAGTTGATGGTTGTTAGTTTTTGGAAGACTATTAAGAAGTATTATGTGTGATTATAGTAAGCGTCTGTAATGTATGAAAAATGGGGTATGCTATAAAAATTATGGGAAAGCTGCTATGTCACAAAGTGGCTAGGAAAATAGGCAGAACACAAGGAGATAAAAGCAGACATGAATCAAAAAGCTGTTAGGAGCATAAAGATACTAAGAAAGAGGGAGAACATAATAAACAAGGAGTTGGAAAAGCTGTTAGGAACAAATGACATAAAGAACAAGGAGAGAAAAGCCCTCATCACTTTATGGGAGCTGCAAAGCTGAAAATTAGAAGATGCTGGTCTCAAACAAGTACAATAAAGATGGGGTAAAAAAGAATTTATTCTTTTTTGTTTTATACTCAGATGGTGAATCGAGAAAGGGTTGTAAGGGGATTTAAAGGGTAGTATAAGAGGGGTACAGGGTGTAAAGGGAAAAAGAGTAGTATGCTAGCTTGTAAGAAATGGTATTCCTCCGCCAAAAGAGAGGGTATATATATAATAAAATACCATTCCAAAAAAAAGAAGAATAATAAAAATAAATGAATAAGAAAAATATAAAGAATTTTAAGAATAAGAAGAAAAAGAAGAATTAAAAAGAATAAGATGAAATGGAAGAATAAGAAAAATAAGAAGTTTAAGAAGAATAATAAGAATTAAAATAATAAAGAATGAGAAGTAGAATAAGAAAAATTAGAACACAAGAAGAATAAAAAGAATAAGAAGAATAAGAAGAATAAAAAGAATAAAAAGAATAAGAAGAATAAGAAGAATAAGAAGAATAAAAAAATAAGATAAATAAAAAGTATAAAAAGAATAAGTAGAAAATTAGAATAAAAATCTTAATAATAAGAAAAAGAATTAGAAGAATAAACAGAATAAAAATAATATAAGACTTAAAAGAATAAGAATAATAAGAAGAATTAGAAGAATAAGAACAATAAAAAGAATTATAAGAATAAGATTAATAAAAGAATAAAAAGAAATAGTAGAATAATAATAATAATTAGAAGACTTAGAATTATAAAAAGAATATGATAATAAGAAGAATAAGAAGAAAATGAAGAATAAGAAGAATAAGAAGAATAAGAAGAATAAGAAGAATAATAAGGTTATATTAAAGGATATATATAAAATAGGCTGATAACGCGTTTGTTATTGTTGTTATTGCTATTGTTGTTATTGCAAAACCAATGGTCTAGCAGGATCAACTAATGAAATACAATGAAATTGTAGGGTTTAATAATGCATTTGCTAACTTAAACAGTAAACTTTGGAATTTGGATCACGTGGCATAATTATATGGATATTGGTATATTAAAGGATACAAAAAAGGTAGTTCATTTCAAAATAAATAAAGATGCAGAGGAAATTATATCGGTAGTGTATGCTAAAAATGATAAAAAATCCAGATTAGTTTTATGGGAGGAGATGCAAGAAATCACGTCTAGAAATACTCCAAGGATTATAGGGGGGGACTTTAATGTTATAAGAAGCACGCACGAAAAGAAAGGAGGAAAAACTCCAGATATAGTAGTGATGATGCAATTTAGTGACACAATTGCTAGCTCTAATTTAATAGAAATAGACTTTACAGGCACACGCTATACATGGTGTAATAACTTGCGGAAAAGAGGAGCAATTTTGGCTAGACTGGACAGAGTTCTATGTAATGAAAGTGGGTAGCCTCACATGGGGCTACTAGGCTGAGACATTTAAACAGAACCTGCTCAGATCATAGACCTCTGCTCATAATAGTACATAGGAATCAAAGAGCTCCCAGCACCTTCAAATTTCAAAATATGTGGGTAAAGTAGTGTGGATTTGAAAGGTTGGTTAGAGAATCATGGTTAGAGCCTGCAACAGGTAAGCCCATGCAGGCTCTAATTTCTAAGTTGCATAGATTAAAAAAGTGCTTAATAACATGGAACAAAGAAGTTTTTGGCAATCTAAATCAAAATATAAAGCAAGCGGAAGAGGAAGTGGCAAAGTTAGAATTTGAATACGATAACACATAATGAGGAAATTAGACAAGAACTAAGCAAGGAAAAACGTAGTCTGAGACTCAAATTGCATATGGAAAAAATATATTGAAAGCAGCGCGCAAAAATTAAATGGCTTAAAGATGGAGACAGAAACACTAAATTTTTCCATAATATAAGTAGAATAAAAGGCCAAAAAAATAAAATTACAGGCATAAAAAGTGATGAGGGAATTTGGGTAGAAGAAGATAAGCACATAGGAATCCTCTTTGAAGAATTTTTTAAAAAACAATTATGTGGTCAGGCTTTTCATGAAGGGGATTCATTAATGAAAGGAATTAGTAAAATAATCACTAATGAACAAAATTAAATGATGGAGAGGAAACCTGAGGAAGAAGAAGTTAAAATGTGGTATTTAACATGGATAAGGATAGCGCAGCAGGGACAGATGGCTGAAATAATTATTTTTTCCAGCTAAATTGGCAAATAATTAAAAATGATCTAGTACCTGCAATTGCAAGTTTTTTTTGTAGGGGCTGAAATTCCTAAGGCATGGGCATCCTCATTCATTGTGCTAATACCAAAAAAAGAATCCCCACAGAAATGTGAGGATTTCAGACCAATTAGCTTAATAAATGCAATTTATAAGATCCTTTCAAAAAAATTGCAAAATAGATTAACATCTTACCATTTATAATATCCCTAGGAACAAACAAGATTTGTCAAAAACAGGCTAATGATCGAAAATATAAGATTAGCGTCGAAAATGATGAGGGAGTTAGCACTAAAAACAAGAGGGAATAATTTAGTAGTCAAACTAGATTTATCTAAAGCATTTGATAGGGTAGAATGGGATACTCTCTGCTTTACTATGAGGAACTTCGGATTCTCAGAATTAAGCATTGATTTAATATTTAGATTTTAGATGTGTCTCCAGCATATGGGTTAAAGTCATTGTAAATGGGAAGAAAGCTGGGGAATTCAAGCCTAAAAGAAGCTTAAGGCAAGGGGACCCGTTGTCTCCCTTACTATTTGATATTTACCTAGAATTGCTAATTATTAACTTGAATAAATGAATGTCTGAAGGAAAAATAATCCCCTTCAGGCAACCAAAAAACACCCCAAGAATAGGTTGTTTAGCATATGCAGATGACCTAATAATTTTCACGAATGCAAGCAAAAGATCTTTGAGTAATCTCATGGATCTCCTACATATTTTTGAAATAGAAACAAGGCAAGTCTTTAATAAAAAGAAGTGTCAGTTTATGTTAGATAAAAAAACTATAGAGAAAGTGGTAAATAAGGTTAAAAGCATCACAGGTTTCACTCATAAAAAAGGAGCCTTATTGTACCTAGGCTGCCCCATATATGATGGAAGACTGAGAGAAAAATATCTAGTACCCCTACAGAAGAAAATGATAAAGAAAATAGTAGGCTGGAAAGAAGAGCTACTAGGATTTTGGGGGAGGATTACACTTATCTCTCATGTTCTCCAAAGCACACTGGTACATATTCTATCGATTATTCACCCTCCGAAGAAATTCACTAAAAAATTAGAATCAGAAATGGCTAACTTCTTATGGGGTAAAAAGAAGGGAGAAATAAAATCCACTGGAAAAATTGGGAAGACATCTGCTACCCAAAAGAGGAAGCAGGATTAGGCATAATGAATTTACAGGACATGGCCACTACCTTGGACTGTAAAGGATGGTGGATGTTAAAAGAGAGCGATAGCCTTTGTGCTAAATATATGAGAGCCAAATACAGAGGATATCATGATCAGCGTCAGAAGAAAGCCTCGAATAACTGGAAAGCACTAGAAAAATAGGAGATAATAGAATCTCACTCTATTCTGAAAAAGAGCGGTTGGAAATGGACTCTCATGACACAAGGTGATTTCACATTAAAATCGGTAAAGAAATTGATTAGAAAGAAAAAACTCGTACAATCTTTATTTAAATGGGCATGGAAAGAAAACATCCCTCATAAAATGTGCTCGCTAGCTTGGAAAACACTAGCGAATGCCTTGCACGTGGATACTAATGTATGAAAAAAATGTATAAAAATGGTATCTAGATGTGACTGCTGCATGGAAGCAGAAGAATCACTAGACCACCTTTTTCGAAAGGAAAAATAGCACTAGAAGTCTGGAGTGAGCTGGAGGAATTTAAACAAATAAGTAATAAAGAGGATGGGTTAAAAGAAAGAATTAAAAAATGGAATAATGAAAATTCAAGTAATCCCTCTAGAAACTAGCTCAACCAAAACTTACCACACGCAGTACTTTGGTGCATATGGAAAGCTCGAAACAAGAGTAAATTTGAGGGAATAAAGATGAACTCAGGCAAAATCCTAAATGAAATTAGGAAAGTAATCAGTAACATATCTTGTATAAACCCTATAATAGTAGAAAATAAATACATAGGCAAGGTAGTAGGAAAATCATGGGACCTTACCACTAAGATAATTAAGCAGTAAAGGATAAAAAGTATAAGCTGGAACAGGCCCCAACGGGGGAAGTTATCTCTCAATACAGATGGCAGCTTCAATAGGGATACAAGAATAGCTGGAGGAGGAGTAATAAGAGATTCTAAAGGGATCATTATTAAAGCATTTACTCTTGTAGGTAAAGCTTTCTTGGCTCTCAACTCGGAAATAAGGGCATTATACACAAGTCTAAATCTTTGCAAAAAGTCGGGATTTAATAATCTCCAAATACAGGTAGACTTTTTATTGCTGGAAAATTTAGTAACTAAAAAAACATCTCTATGGAGACACGAGGAGGAGATAGAAATGATAATGAATCTCACAAAAGAATTGAATGCCTCAATTTCCCACATATATAGGGATGCAAACACACTGGCGGATAACCTTGCTAGATTAGGCTCGATGAGAGGAGATTTTGAATATAATGAGGAGTCTATGCCAGGAAAACTAAAAGGAATAGTGTGCCTAGATAAGATGGCTTTTCCTTATTTGCAAATAAGAAAGGGTAAGAAGAATAATAGATAACTTAGTTAATAATCACAAAATAAATCATAAGGTAAACGTGGGTAGACTCCAGTGCATGGGAATTTCTGTCTCTGCAGGGAAACATACCAGCAATGTCTAAAAGGAAAATAAGCAGTAGGAGGGAGGTAAA
Source organism: Sapria himalayana (assembly GCA_029783825.1). Classification (NCBI taxonomy): domain Eukaryota; kingdom Viridiplantae; phylum Streptophyta; class Magnoliopsida; order Malpighiales; family Rafflesiaceae; genus Sapria; species Sapria himalayana. Next base: position 412,773 of record JAREIK010002300.1, on the reverse strand, counting down.
GTTGCAAGGAGTCCTGGTACATTGGTTTTTATGTGGATATTTTTCTATTTTCTTAGCAGCGCAAATAATTAAATAAGAAAGGGTAGAATTCCAGCAGCTAGGACTTGAAATGGAAATCTGAAAATGGTCATGTTACTTTATGTTCATCACTGTTGTAAGAGTTTGTTTCAGGTGTCTGTGTTATTGTTTTAAATATTAAAGAAGGTTATGTCATGTGTTATATTAGTAGAGTCAAAAGGTGTTAGGAGTAGTTAGAGTTTAGAATAGGTGTCTGGAAGACCTGAAATTCAGAATCATATCGCCCAAGCAAAAGGAAGATAAAAGTGGCCTCGTAATGGACTCTCATGACACAAGGTGATTTCACATTAAAATCGGTAAAGAAATTGATTAGAAAGAAAAAACTCGTACAATCTTTATTTAAATGGGCATGGAAAGAAAACATCCCTCATAAAATGTGCTCGCTAGCTTGGAAAACACTAGCGAATGCCTTGCCCGTGGATACTAATGTATGAAAAAAATGTATAAAAATGGTATCTAGATGTGACTGCTGCATGGAAGCAGAAGAATCACTAGACCACCTTTTTCGAAAGGAAAAATAGCACTAGAAGTCTGGAGTGAGCTGGAGGAATTTAAACAAATAAGTAATAAAGAGGATGGGTTAAAAGAAAGAATTAAAAAATGGAATAATGAAAATTCAAGTAATCCCTCTAGAAACTAGCTCAACCAAAACTTACCACACGCAGTACTTTGGTGCATATGGAAAGCCCGAAACAAGAGTAAATTTGAGGGAATAAAGATGAACTCAGGCGAAATCCTAAATGAAATTAGGAAAGTAATCAGTAACATATCTTGTATAAACCCTATAATAGTAGAAAATAAAGACATAGACAAGGTAGTAGGAAAATCATGGGACCTTACCACTAAGATTATTAAGCAACAAATGGTAAAAAGTATAAGCTAAAACAAGCCCCTAGAAGGGAAGTTATCTCTCAATACAGATGGCAGCTTCAATAGGGATACAAGAATAGCTGGAGGAGGAGTAATAAGAGATTCTAAAGGGATCATTATTAAAGCATTTACTCTTGTAGGTAAAGCTTTCTTGGCTCTCAACTCGGAAATAAGGGCATTATACACAAGTCTAAATCTTTGCAAAAAGTCGGGATTTAATAATCTCCAAATACAGGTAGACTTTTTATTGCTGGAAAATTTAGTAACTAAAAAAACATCTCTATGGAGACACGAGGAGGAGATAGAAATGATAATGAATCTCACAAAAGAATTGAATGCCTCAATTTCCCACATATATAGGGATGCAAACACACTGGCGGATAACTTTGCTAGATTAGGCTCGATGAGAGGAGATTTTGAATATAATGAGGAGTCTATGCCAGGAAAACTAAAAGGAATAGTGTGCCTAGATAAGATGGCTTTTCCTTATTTGCAAATAAGAAAGGGTAAGAAGAATAATAGATAACTTAGTTAATAATCACAAAATAAATCATAAGGTAAACGTGGGTAGACTCCAGTGCATGGGAATTTCTGTCTCTGCAGGGAAACATACCAGTAATGTCTAAAAGGAAAATAAGCAGTAGGAGGGAGGTAAAGTTGTAAGGAGTCCTGGTACATTGGTTTTTATGTGGATATTTTTCTATTTTCTTAGCAGCGCAAATAATTAAATAAGAAAGGGTAGAATTCCAGCAGCTAGGACTTGAAATGGAAATCTGAAAATGGTCATGTTACTTTATGTTCATCACTGTTGTAAGAGTTTGTTTCAGGTGTCTGTGTTATTGTTTTAAATATTAAAGAAGGTTATGTCATGTGTTATATTAGTAGAGTCAAAAGGTGTTAGGAGTAGTTAGAGTTTAGAATAGGTGTCTGGAAGACCTGAAATTCAGAATCATATCGCCCAAGCAAAAGGAAGATAAAAGTGGCCTCGTAATGGATGAAGACTAGAGAACAAAAAAAGTCAACAATCAGTTCAAAAGGGACATCAACTAAGTGGAATTACTGCTAAATCATGTGGTTAAGCATAAAGGTAAACACAAGGTATAAGGTATTCTTTGGAGCTGTTTTTTTTGATGTTGTTGCAGGAAATTAGAGTTTTCATAGCAAAGACCATGTTGAAAGTTAAAGCAGGAGAAAGGCAATCTAGCACCGGGTTAGAAGGAGTCGAGTAAAGCAAACTAGAAAAATGAAGGAATAAAGTAATAGAATAAAGCTACAAGGAAAGCCCTAACATAGAAATAGAATGGGACTCTAGTTTATTGTTTTATCATGTTAAATTTAAATGTAATCCTAGTGCATTTAGTTTTTTAGAAAATGGGCAAGGATGTAAGAGGGGAAAGGGCAGAATTAGTTTGTAAAAATGGTATTCCTCTGCCAAAAGAGAGGGCTATATTTAATAAACAAAGTTTTTTTTAAAAAAATAAGAAGAATAAGAAGAATCTAAAGAAAATGATGAATAAGAACAATAAGATGAATAAGTAGAATAAGAAGAATAAAAATAATACAAAGAATAAGAAGAATAAAAAAAAATAAGAAGAATAATAAGAATATAAAGAAAAAGAACAATATGAAGTATAAGTAGAATAAGAAGAATAAGAAAATAAGAAAAATAAGAAAAATAAGAGGAATAAGAAGAATAAAAAGAATAAGAGAAATAAGAATAATTATAAGAATAATAATAATTTGAAGAATAAGAATAACTAGAAGAAAAAGAAGTATAAGAAGAATAATAAGAATAAGAAGAATAAACAGAATAATAAGAATAGGTAGAATAAGAAGAATAAGAAGAATAAGATAAATAAGAATAATATGAAGAATAAGAAAAATAAGAAATATAAGAAGAATAAGAAGTTTAAAAAAAATAACAAGAATTAAAAGAATAATAATAATAAGTATGATAATAAGAATTAGAACACATGGAAGAATAAGAAGAAAAGAAGAATAAGAAAAATCAGAAGAATAAGAAGAATAAGAAAAAATCAAAAGAATAAGAAGAATAAAAAAATTAGATGATTCCGAAAATTAAGAAGAATAAAAAGAATAAGAAGAATAAGAAAAAAAAGAAAAATTAGATAAATAAGAAGAATAAGAATTTTAAGAAGAATAAGAAGAAAATAAATAATAAGAAGAATAAGAAGAATAAGTAGAATAATAACAATAAGAAGAATAAGAAGAATTAGAAGAATTAGCAGATTACGAAGAATAAGAAGAATAAGAATAAAAAGAAGAATAAGAAGAATAAAAAAAATAATAATAATAAGAACTTTAAGAAGAATAAGAAGAATAAGAAGAATAAGTACAATATGAAAAATATGAAGAATATGAAGAATAAGTTCAATATGAAGAATAATACAAATAAGAAGAATAATAAATGATTAGAAGAATAAGAAGAGTAAAAAGAATAAGAAAAATAATAAGTCTAAAAAGAATAAGAACATAAAGATGAATAAAAAGAATAAGTAGAAAATAAGAATAAGAAGCATAATAATAATAAGAAATAGAAGAATAGCCAGAATAATAATATTATAAGTCTTAGAAGAATAAGAAGAATAACAAGAATTAGAAGACTTAGAATTATAAAAAAAATTAGATAATAAGATGAATAAGAAAAATAAGAAGGATAATGAGAATAAGTAGAATAAGAATACGTAATAGAATAAAAAAAATAAGAAGAATAAAAAGAATAATAAGAATAAGAAGATTAATAATATAAGAAGAATAAAATGAATAAAAAGTATAAGAAGAATAAAAATAATATGAACAATAAGAAGAATATGATGAATAAGAAAAATAAGAAGAAAAAAAGAATAAGAAAAATCATAAGAAAATAAAGAAAAGAATAATAAGAATAATAAGATGTATAATTAGAATAAGAAGAATAAGAAGAATAAAAGGGATAGGGAAATGTAATATGACATCTTTTCAGTCACATTAAGCAGGACAATTTTTATGTATTTTAAAATGTAGTAACTTCAATACTATAAAATGGCAAATTTAAATACTTGGAAAAGGGGCAACAAAATGTAGTGGAAAAAGCTCTGTAGGATTTATAAGTATGCATATTTGTAGTGCAGGAAAATGGTGCAAAAAACTTTGATTTGCAAAAATATATATTCTGGACTGTGTTGTACTTAGATCTAGGGACTACAAAGAATACCTATTTTCTATTTTAGCCTATGATGTAGAGAGAGCCAAATATTAAAAGCTGGTTAAGCTGAATATGCGTGAAGATGGATAAAGTTACTAATAAAAGTGATGCATGTCATATTTTATGTTTAAGGTGTAACGGCATAAGGGTGTAAAAGGGGCTATGGGATGTAATAGAAACATGTTCTTTCTATGATGAATTGAATGCAGGGGTAGGAAGTCTGAGGCAGAAAGGATGGTTTTGCCATGGGCAGATATCAATAGATTTGGGCATTGTGTCTATTTTGTAGGGTCAAGCATGGATTACACAAAGAAGATGAGGAAAGGTACAAGGAGAAACAGTAGAGAGGTTGCCAAATATTATGCAATACCAGAAAGGAGAGATAAAAAGGCCGCAAAGTGGAATGAGGAATAAATGTTCAACCGAATGGAGAGAGAAAGAATGGAGATAAAGGCTACCAAAATATTGCAAAAACAAAGAAGGGGATTGCATTTGTGAAAGGAACCTACAAATTACAAGGGCAGCAGAGCAAAAATTTGATAAACAAACTGAAAGACAGTATTAGGCAAAGAAGAAGTGGAATGAGGAATTATAAATGGGATAGATAGAGTTATGAGAAGTGTATTGCTTTTAATTTTAAAGGGTGTAAAAGGGAAAAGGGTATTTCTAGATTGTAAAAATGATATTTCTTCGCCAAAAGAGAGAGATTTTTATTAATAAAACAAACTTTTGCAAAAAAATAAGAATAAAAGAATAAGAAGAATAATAAGAATAAGAAAAATAAGAAGAATATGAATAATAAGAAGAATACGAAGAACAAGAAGAATAAGAACAATAAGAAGAATAAGTAGCATAAGAAGAATAAGAAGAAAAAAAATATAAGAAGAATAAGTAGAATAAGAAGAATAAGAGGAATATGAAAAATAAGAAGATTAAGAAGAATATGAAGAATAAAAATAATAAGTACAAAATAATAATAAGAAGCATAATAATAATAAGAAAAATTAGAAGAATAAGCAGAATAAAAATAATATAAGAAGAATAAAAAGAATAATAAGATTTAGCAGAATAAGAACATTAAAAAGAATTATAAGAATAAAAAGAATAATAAGAATAAGAAGAATAAGTAGAAAAAACCATAAAGTAGAATAATAAGAATTAGAAGACTTAAAATTCTAAGAAGAATAAGATGATAAGATGAATAAGAAGAATAAGAAGAATAAGAATAATAAGAAGAATCATAAGAAAATGAAAAATAAGAAGAATAAAAAGAATTAGAATTATAAGAAGTATAAGTAGAATAAGAAGAATACGAAAAATAAAAAAAATAAGAAGAATAATAAGAATAAGAAGAATAAATAGAATACGAAGAATAAGAAGAATATGAAGAATATGAAGAATAAGAATAATAAAAAGAATAAGAAGAATAAGAAGAATAAGAATTATGAGAAGGATAAAAAAAATAAGAAGGATAAGAAATATAAAAAGAATAAAAAGAATAAGAATAATAATAAGAATAAGAAGATTTAGATGAATAAAAAAATTGGAATAATAATAAGAATAAGAATAATTTGAAGAATAACACATATAATGAAGGAACCTATGGCTCCTCTTCCTCCATTCGAAAAAATAAATGGGCACCCCGCAGTTATCTTCTCCGCAGAGGAGATACAGAGTCTTATGGAGCCATTTGAACACACGCTTATTGGGAAATTCTCCCATGGCAGACTGCGAGCACAAGAACTACAAGCATTTATATCCTCGTTGAAGTTTAAGGGCACGGTGAAGTTCGCGGATTTTGATGCGAAGCATGTTATCTTGCAGTGCTACATGGAGGATGATTTCCAAAGGTTATGGCTTAAAGAATTATGGCAGGTAAATAGTTTTCCTATGTGTATTTTGAAGGGGACAAAAAAATTCAGTCCACAGGAAAAACCTCCCATTGCCCCGGTATGGTTTTCTCTTCCCAATCTTCCATTGTTTCTGTACAGTAAGCATGCATTGTATGCTATTTCTTCTTGCTTGGAGAAGCCGATGCTTCGGGATGAGGCAACAACCTCTATGTCTAGGCCAAACAATGCCCGAGTATGTGTGGAGTGAAATTTGCTTACACTGCCACCCACAAAAATATGGATAGGCAGTGGAGAAGGTGAACTGAAAGAGGGGTTCTAGCAGAATGTAGTACCTGAAAATCTACCAGATTACTGCCTAGCATGTAAAAGGCTAGGACATGATATGGGTGAGTGCACACTTGGGGTAGAAGAGAAGGGGCAGAAGTGTAGAGAAAGAAAGAGATGGATTAGGAAGGAAGAAGGATATCAGAAGGATAGCTATAAAGAGAGGCAGGAGGGAGGAGAATTGCACACAACTTTAGTAAAAGAGGAAGGCCAAGATAGAAGTAATGAGGTGATAAAATTTATAGAGGAGGGAGGAATTAACAGAAATATGGGGGCATAATTAGAGGTAGGAAAAGATGGGGGAGAGGAGAGTGAAAAAGATGAAGGTTGGGTGGAAGTAAAAAGAAAAAGAAAAGGGGGGAAAAGGTTTAAATCGAGGAGGGTTTTAAAGGAGAACTTGGAGGATCTCAACTGGATGGATGAGGATCTTCTAGACTTTCCAAAGAAGACTCGGATGTGTACAGCTGCCCTCCACTAGGAAGGGAAGAAGAGAATAGGGAGGAAGAAATTAATAAGGTAAAAGATAATTTAGAAATGTATAAAAAGATATGGAAAAGCTCACGAGGGTTCAAGCCCTGGAAGCCATAAAACAAATGGCTATGCAACTTGGACAGCAGGTAGGATATAAAGAAATTATGCAAATGACTCCTAACGTATACAAGTTCACAATGAATAGGAAGAAACATCTAAATAAGACGTATGAGTCTAAGTGTACAACGAGAGCTCAAACAAAGTCAGGATTTAAAGGATATATGTCTTTATTGGAACAATTAGGGGGGTAGAAAATAACCCTTCAATAAATAGATTAAAACTATTAATAAAAGCCCATAAAATACCCCTAGTAATTATAGTGGAACCAATGGTTCAGAAAGAACAATTAACAAAGTATAGTGAATTATTAGGATTTAATAATGCATATGCTAACATAAACAGTAGACTTTGGATAATGTGGCATAACTATATAAATATTGTAATAATAAAAGACACGGATTAAGTAGTTCACTTTAAAACAAATCAAAATTCAGATGCAATAATCTCGGTAATTTATGCTAAGAATGCTAAAAAAGATAGAGTTGAATTATGGAAGGAGATGCAAGAAATAGCTAAAAAAGATACACCATGAATTATAGGAGGAGATTTTAATATAATTAGAAGTGAGAAGGAAAAGAGATGAAGAAAAACTCCAGATAAAGTTGCTATAACACAATTTAATGATACAATTGTGAATGCTAATCTTATGGAAGTAGATTTTTGAGGATCAAGATACACTTGGTGCAATAACTGGCCAAAAAGAGGAGCAATCTGGGCAAGATTAGATAGAGTCCTGTGTAATGCAAAGTGGATAGCCTCTCAAGAAGCCACAGGGCTGAGACACTTAAATAGGACTTGTTCGGAGCATAGCCCTTTGCTCATAACAAGCCATAAGACTCAGTGCATGACAAGTAGTTTTAAATTTCAAAATATGTGGGCAAAGCACATAGAATTTGAAAATGTAGTGAAAGAGTCCTGGACAGAGCCAGCAATAGGAAAACCTATGAAGGCTCTATCATTTAAGTTAAATAGATTTAAAAAAGTTTTAAAATCATGGAATAAAGAGGGTTTTGGAAACATAAACCAAAAAATAAAGGAGATGGATGAGGAAGTGGAAAAATTAGAATTAGAATATGAGAATACTCAAAATGAAGATATCAGAAAAGAACTAAGTAAAGCTAAAGGCAAACTGAGACTTAGACTACATATGGAAGAAATTTTTTGGATGCAGTGTGCAAAGATTAAATGGATTAAATATAGAGATAAAAATACAATTTTTTTTTCAAAATGTGAGTAAAATTAAAGCTCACAAAAACAAAATAAAAGGTATACAAAACAAAGAAGGAATCTGGGAAGATAATGAAGATAAAATAGGAACCCTCTTAGAAGATTTCTTTAAATCTCATTTATGCAACAAAGGGCAACATGAAGGGGATTCTTTAATGAATGAAATAAAAGCTACTATTACTAATGAACAAAATAATAAGATGGAGTTGATTTTGACTGAAGAAGAAATTAAAAATGCTATTTTTGGACTTGACAAGGACAGTGCATCACGTCCAGACAACTGGAATAATTATTTCTTCCAAGCCAGTTGGCATCTGATTAAAAATGATCTCATTACTACAATTACAAGTTTATTTGTAGGCGCAGACATACCTAAGGCATGGGCGAGATCGTTTATTGTATTAATTCCAAAGAAGGAATCACCACAGAAATGCGAGGATTTTAGGCCTATTAGTTTATGTAATGCTCTCTATAAAATTCTAGCTAAAATATTACAAAATATGTTAAGTGATATAATGCCACATATAATATCTCAAGAACAAATAAGTTTTGTTAAGAATATGCTAATGATTGAAAATATAAAACTCGCATCAGAAATGATGGAGTTAGCTATAAAAACAAGAAGGAAAAATTTAGTAGTATAATTGGATTTTTCCAAAGCTTTCGACAGGGTGGAATGGGACACACTCTCTTTTTTTATGAGGATATTTGGGTTCTCTGAAACATGCATAGATCTAATATATAGATTGATATCCAGTGCTTGTGTTAAAGTTATTGTAAATGGAAAGATAGGAGATGAAATTAAGCCAAAAAGAAGTTTAAGACAGGGAGACCCATTATCTCCTTTATTATTTGATATTTAATTAGAATTACTGATACATAATTTAAATAAAAGAATGGCGATAGAGAAGATTATTCCATACAAGCAAATTAATATCACTCCGAGAATAGGTTGTTTAGCTTATGTAGATGACCTTATAATATTCATGAATGCTAGTAGAAAATCACTGAGTAATTTAATGGAACTTTTACAAGAATTACAGACAGAAACGGGGCTAATTGTAAATAAAAAGAAATGCCAGTTTTTGTTAGCAGCAAAAACTACAGAAAAAATTGCAAACAAGATAAAAAGTATCATAGGTTTTATTCAAAATAAAAGGGCGTTAGTGTACTTAGGCTGCCCAATATATGAGGGTAGATTAAAATAGAATTATTTAATAGTACTTCAAGATAAAATGAGAAAAAAAATAGCAGGCTGGAAGGAGAATTTATTGGGTTTTTGAGGAAGGATCATGTTAATTACACATGTATTGCAAAGCACGTTAGTACATATTTTATCAGTCATTCGCCCTCCTAAGAAATTTATTAGAAAATTGAAATGAAGATGGCTAACTTTTTATGGGGGAAAAAGATGGGAGGCCAAAGCTTCATTGGAAGAACTGGGAGGATATCTGCCAACCAAAAGATGAAGTAGGTTTGGGCATTTCTAATCTTCAAGACATAGCCACAACATGGGACTACCAAGGCTGCTGGGGACTAAAAGAAAGTGACAGTATGTGGGTGAAGTATATGAGAGCTAAATATGAAGGGGAAAAAGTCAAGAGCTTGCAGAGGGCCTCGAAGAATTGGAAATCAATGGAAAAACAAATAGAATTAGTAGATTCACACTCAATAATGAAAAAGAGTGGATGGGGGTGGACACTGAATCCGCAAGGTAATTTTACTCTAAAATCAGCAAAAGAATTAGTTAGAAGGAAAAAACCAGTTCAAACAATTTTTAAATGAGCTTGGAAGGCAGATATTCCGCAAAAAATGTGCTCGTTTGCATGGAAGACTCTTAGTCAATGCCTTACCACTTGATAATAACATTCAAAGAAAAGGCATAACAATGGCCTCTAGATGTGACTGCTGCTTTGATGTAGTAGAATCTATTGATCATTTATTCTCCGAATAGAAAATAGCAGCGAAAGTATGGAATGTGCTAGAAGAAATAAATCAGATTAGATTTAAAAAAGAAGGGTTAATAGAAAGAATTGAAAAATGGAAAAGAGAAAATTCACTAAGCCCTATTAGAAACTGGCTAACCCAAAATCTCCCACATGTAGTTATCTGGAGCCTATGGAAAGCCCGAAACAAAAGCAGATATGAGGGAATAGAATAGAACACTATTGAAATAGTAAAGGATATCATAAGGGAAATAAGCAACATATCTAGTTCAAAGCCTATTAAAGTTGAGAATCTAGATAAAGATAGAGTAGTAAGAGACACATGGTCACTTGCCACTAACAAAATTAAGACATATAGAGTAAGAAGTATAAAATGGAATAAGCCTCCTGAAGGAAAGATATCTCTTAATACTGATGGAAGTTTCAATAGGGATATATGGGCAGCAACAGGAGGAGGAGTAATAAGAAATTCTCAAGGAATGATTATAAAAGCATTTTCTATATGTGGTAGAGCTTCCTCAGCCCTTCACTCAGAAATAAATGCTTTGAAGAAAGGGCTATATGTCTGTAAAGACATGGGATTTAAAAATTTGCTAATTCAGGTTGACTCGAAGTTGATAGTTGATTTGGTTTTTAAAAGAATAACATTATGGAAGTTTGAAGAGGAGGTTGATATAATAATAAATCTCATTAAAGATTTAAATGCAAATATTTCTCATATATATAGGGAGGCTAAGGCACTAGCTGATGGTCTAGACATAATAGGAGCAGATAAAGGGGAAAAAGAATATGACGAGAGAACTATACTAGGTAAATTAAAAGGTATAGCAATGCTGGATAAGCTTGCTTTCCCTTAATCTAAGAAAAAACAAGGTAATAGGAAAATATCCAGGAAACCCTAAGGATGATAAACCTTAATGATTATTATAAAGGTTATCTATTTAATCTTAAAATAAAATTTGAAATTATGGGGTAAGGTGTTGTATAGTTGTCTGTGCAGGAGAAGTTTTTATTTTGTTGTAGGTAAAGAAAGATGTTCAAATAAAGAGTAACAGTGATGGAAGCTGAAAGAAAGGGGGGAATTTCTAATGTATAATCTGTATTAATTTTCTAGATGTTAATAAGGTAGGAGTAAGATACAATGACTCTTTAAACATTTAATTTGTTTTCCTAGTGTCTGTGTTATGGTTGCTGGGTCTGTATTATAAGGGGCGAGGAGCTGTAGGGGTCAAGTGTGAAATATAGATGGAGACATGTAAGATGCTGTCCAGAAATGAGTAAAGCAGAATAATGCTGCTGCCCAGGAAGCATCAGATGGAGGCCTTAAGTTGCTGTCATGCTCAATAAAGGGAAGAGCAAAGTTCAACCAGGGGAAAAAGTAGCATGGAGGAGTAGCTCTAACTTAACTTAATTTTCTTGTTGATTGAATGATGCAGGAATGAGTGCCTGAAACAGGAATCAAGCTTGAAGAAAAGTGATAGAAGATCGGTGGTAAAAGTTAAAGAGGCTGATTAGGGTTGGCTGCTAAGTGTTTGTCAAGTGTTTGGAGTGTGCAAAGGTAGGTCAGATTTTAAAGAAACTGTTGAGTTAGAATGAAGATTGTCGTGAGCTTGTAGTCAGTCCACTGTGGTTGGTGTGTGTTGCAAAGGTTGCTCAGCTAGGAAAGGAAGGGCGGTCTATATAGGGAGAGGAGGTATGCTGTTAAGTTAAAATGAAGTCTATCTAGTGTTTGTAGAAATGTCAAAGTCAAGTCAGTTGAGTTTGGTAAGCGAGGGTGGTTTAAAACTAAGGTAGGTGAAGAAAGGGTGACAGAGTAAAATGAAACCCATGAAAATGTAGTCGGTCCAGTGTACACACACAAGAGTAAAGCAATAAGAGTCAGGAGAAGTATTAGAGTAAAGTTAGAGGAGGTAAATATAGAGTCTGCCTAATTAGAGTCTCAAGGGGTGAAGGAGGAGCTCGCACACACACAAGAAAAGCTACAATAGGACCTTAAGCTGTGAAAGTTGAATGTCAAAGGGAAGGCAAAGATGTAAAAGAAAAAGCAAAAGAGGGCTAGAAGAGATACCAAGAAAGATTGTCATTCCAATGACAATATGTCAGCATCAGCGGAAAAATATAAGGCCACAGAAGCCTAGAACAAAAATCAATCCAACAAAAGTCTAGCATGAGAATAATGATGAAGAGAATATTCTAAAAATATAATTAATATTCCATATCCATTTTGTTTTATTTTATAAAGAAAGGGTGTAAAAAGAGAAAGTGTAGAAGTAGGTTGTAAAAAATGGTATTCCTCCGCTAAAAGAGAGGGTTATATTAATAATAAAACAAATTAAATAAAATTAGAATTAGAAGAATAATAAGAATTAGAAAAATAAGAAGAATAAGAAGAATATGAATAAGAAAAAGAATAAGAAGAATAATAAAAATATTAAGAATAAATAGTTGAGAGAAGGCTCTCAATCTCACAAGTTCTAGAAATAGAAAACCCTATTTTTAGAGAATGAAAATACCCATTGTTGCACAAAGGGAGCTCTATTTTAAGCTGAAATATATAAAAATGACTTCTTAGCATGTATGAAGTCATTTGCTAGCATTGTTAAGGAGCCCATCTCCTTCTTTTCGAAGAATGGTGCAATATAAGGTTTATCGGCTATCTTCTTCATTGAAGCTAAAATCATGAAAATTGTAGAACCATTCAAATTCTCCCTTATCGAAAAATTTTTACTTGGAAAACCACACCTTTATGATATTCAAGAGTTCATTGCTATGCTTAAATTAAAATTAGTCATTGAAACAGTGTTCTATGATGCGAAAAACCTAGTGTTGCAACTCTCTTTGGTAGAAGACTTCCACGGATTATGGCTTCGAAGCCACTGGATTATCTTGGGTTATGCTATGCGTGTATTCAAGTGGTATCCTATTTTTTCACTAAAGGTGGAATTGACCATAGCCCCACTATGGTTTTCATTCCCTAACCTACCATTTCAATTCTTTAATAAGCAAGCTCTCTTCTTCTTATCTCAATGCTTGGGTACTCCTATGTTAATCGACAAAGCCACGGCCTATATGATGAGGCTTAATGTGGCTAGAGTTTTTATGGAATGTTACATCCAGAAACCCATACCACAACAACTGTGGATAGGTAAAGATGAGAGTGATGGTCTCTTGCAACCCTTCACTCTAGATTAAGTTCCAAGTTATTGTAATATCTGTAATAAATTGGGGCATAATGGGGAAAAATGCATGTTGGGTTTAGGCAGTAAAGTGGAGATTTTTAGAGAGGCATGATTGGGTATGCTGTATAGGAGGTGTTTTAGGAAAAATGATGGCAGAAATAAGCTTCATGTAGAGGGGGGAAATGGGGGAGGAGCTGAAGGTTGGGATATATAAAGGTGTGGCATAATATCTTCTTAGTATTGAGGGTACGTAGTAACATAATATGGGTAATAATGAAGAACATGATTCATTAAAAAATGATGGCAAAAATGTGGTTCAGGAAGGGAGGGAATTGGGAATTAACTTTCCGACAGGGATAAACCAAAGAGAGGATGAATTCCCTTTTAATAGAAAACAAAGGATGAAGGGCAGGAAGAAATGGGAAATGGGCAGTAAAGGGGAATATGATTCATTAAAAATGAAATTGAAAATGAAGGATGCTTATAGTAGAGTCTATACACATTGGAAACTAAACATGAGTTTGAGTTTGGGTAGTAATTTGAGATAGTAGGGAAAAAAATGAAGGATAGAAAGAAAGGATAAAAAAAATTAAGCAATTAATGAAATATTATAATTGGTCGGAAGATGACCTCCTAGATGATTATGAATCAGAATCTAAGAGTTACCCACTATTTTTAAATAGCAAGGAAGAGGTTCTGAATAAGTCACAAGATGACTTAGCCAGGGGGAAAACAAAGTGGGAGAATTATACAAGGGAAAAAATATGGAAGCCATGAAATTAATGGGCTTAAGCCTAGGTAGACACAAGTTGCCTCTAAAAGATATGGAGCAAGTGCCATAAAGGTTACTAGAGGTACGAAAAAATATTTTAAAATATGACTCAAAATGTATAACTAGGTCACAGAAGAAATATGCTCTTGATGGTTAGTTTCTAATATTGGAACATAAGAGGAATAGCTAATGCTTCTTCGGTTAATAGAGATAAAAAACTAATTAAAATGCATAAAATAAAAATACTTGTAATAACCGAACCATTGGTGGATAAGGAGAAGCTAGAAAATTATATAAAAATGGTAGGCGTAGAGCATGCCCATGCAAATATTAATGATAAATTATGGATTTTGTGGGAGAGAAATATTTTGTTAAATGTAATAAAATACTCTGAGCAAATAATAAGTTTTAAGATGAGTACTTATCTAGATGTGATCATTTTGGCAGAATATGCTAGTAATTCTAAAGTAGATAGAAAGATATTATGGTAGGAGATGAAGGAAATAACTAAAGAGGACAAGCCCCATTATTTGAAGGAATTTTAATGTTATAAGAAGGAGCAGTGAAATGTAAGGGGGAAGGCCACAAGATGTGGAAGCTTTAAAACAATTTAATGAGGCAATATCTAATGCTGGATTAATTGAAGCTAGTTTTATTGGTTTGAAATTTACTGGTAGTAATACTGGAAGAAGAGTGGAGTAATATTTACAATATTGGATTAGGTTTTATATAATGTGAAATGGTTGGTCAAATTTGGGGACATAGGGGTTAGGCATCTGAATAGAACCTGTTCGGATCATAGTCCTCTTCTCCTGACCAATCAAAAGATTGTTGAGAGAACGAAGAATTTTATGTTTCAAAATATGTAGAGTTTACACAAAGGGTTTTTTAAGGTTGTCTCGGATTCATGGTCATTACATGCAATGGGAAACTCGTTACAAATAATGGTGGTAAAAATGCGTAGATTAAGGTTGAGTCCTGGAAAATGGAATAAAGAGGTTTTCGGGGATATTGGTAAAAATATTTAGGATGCAAAAAAATGAGTAGAAAATGGGAGGAGTATGAGAAGATTGAAAATAATGATAATAGATTGGAACTAAGTAAAACATAGGCTGAACTAAGACTTAAATTGCAAATGAAGGAGGTTTTTTGGAAGCAAAGGGCAAAAATAAAGTGGGTAAAAGAAGGAGATAAAAATACTAAGTTTTTTCACACAATGGCACAAATTAAAAAGCAAAAGCAGACAATCGAATACCTAAAAAATGAAAAAGAGGAATGGGTAGAGAAGGAAGAGGAGATTAGGAGTGATTTTGAAAAATTCTTCATTAAACATTTATGCAGAATGGTAAGAGAAAGGGGATGTACCATGATGCAAGCCATTTAAAGTAAGGTTTCATAAAATGATAATAGAAGGCTTGCTAGGGACTTGGATGAAGAAGAGGTAAAAGAAATTGTATTTAACATAAAAAAAGATAGTTTGGTTAGTCCAGATGGATGGAACAATGGTTTCTTTCAAATTTGTTGGAATACAATTAAAAAGGAACTGGTCACATCAATTTTATTGATTTTTCCAGTAGAAGATAAAACTAAAACCCAGGCTAGTTCCTTCATTATCTTGATACCAAAAATAGATAACCCACAAAAATGTAAAGATTATAGACATATAAGTTTATGTATTTCAATATATAAGAGTTTGGCCAAGTTGTTACAACATAGATTAAGCAAAGTCTACCTAATATTATTTCGCTAGAGCAAACATATTTTATCAAAAATAGGTTAATGGTGAAAAATATATCTTTAGCCTCAGAAATGATAGAGTAGATTGGAATATTGTATGTTATGTTATGAGGAAAAATAGCTTCTCAGAATTATATATATATATATTTGGTATATTGAAACATATCAAGTTCATTGGTCAAATTTATTTCAAATGGGCTGATAGGTTTATAATTTTAACCTATAAGAGGGCTAAGGCAAGGAGACCCTAACTCACCTTTGCTGTTTAATATATATTTAGAATTATTAATTCTGAATGTTAAAGAAATAATAAAAATGGGAAGGATAATATCCAATAAACAACCAAGTAATACACCGGTTGTAAGTTGTTTGTCTTATGTAGATGATGTTATAATGTTTACAAATGTGAACAAATATTCTATGAGAAATATGATAGAATTATTCCAGGTTTTAGAAGAGGAAACCGGGCAAGTCCTGAACAAAAAGAAATATCAGTTTTTAATTAAAAAAAGTCCCCAGGGGGGCTTGCTTAAAGTATTAAAAGAATTACAGGATTTTTGCAAAAGATTTAGGCACTAACCTATCTAGGTTATCCTATATTTGAATGAAGATTAAAAGAAGAATATTTAGGATTCCTAATGGAAAAAATGAGAGAAAAGAAAGCCATATAGAAAGAAGATCTATAGAACTTGGTGGGAAGAACCACGATGATAGTTCATGTGCTTCAAACTATGTTAATACACATACTATTGGCTATTCATCTACCAAAAAAAGGTGATAAGAATATTATAATATAGATGTCAAATTTTCTTTTGGGAAAGATGAATGGCAAACCTAAGGCACACTAGATAAAATTGGAAGAAGTATGCTATCATAAGAAAGAGGCAGGATTGGGCTTTACCAGTCTAAATAAGATGTTAAGAGCCTGGACATGCAAAAATTGGTTGAGATTTGAAGATAATAAGGAAATCTATGCATAATTCATGAAGGGTAAATATGGCCTAGGTAATAATGAATTTAGAGTTATAAGGAAGACATCGAAGACATGGAAACAAATGTTTAAACAAAGATATATAGCATAATCTAACTCCGAACAAAATAAGAGTGGTTGGAAAAGGATATTAAACTCTCAATAAATATTCACACTTTAAAGCACTAAAGACTTAATGAGAAACAACAGACAAACACAATAATTGTATAAATTGGCCTGGGAGGGTGATAATGCAAATAAAATAAAAATCTTTATGTGGAAAGCTTTAAAAAGGCCTTATGAGTAGATGAGATGATATAGTTAAAAGGCATATCGTTGGCTTCAATATGTGAATGTTGTGATTTGGCTGTTGAAACAATAGATCATTTGCTATACAGAAAAAGTAGCATCGGAAGTTTGGAAGTTCCTAGAGAAAGAGGCATGGATTAAAAATAGGTAGGATCTTTTAAAAGATAGATCATTAACATGGATAAATGAAAGTAAAAAGAATAGTGTATTAAAGTTGATTTGGAAAATATCCAACATATAGCAATTTTGTGTATTGGTAGGCAAGAATTATGAGTAGATTTAAGGGACTCCAAATGAAAGATAAGGATATCTTGGTAGAGGTGAAAAGAAAAATTGAAAGATTATCAGAGATATATCTGGTTATGGTCAGGAAATGAGAAACTGATCATAACAAGGATAAGGTATGAGATTTAAAACTAAAAAGTCCAAAATTCAAAGTATTAAAATAATTAAATGGAATAAACATCCATAGGACATTACCGTGCTAGACATGGATGGTAGATTCAATAGAGAAAATGGTATTGCAGGAGGAGTGTTGAGAGAGGGAGAAGGTAGAATAATTAAAGATTTTACTATGAGAGGTAAGTCAAATTCAGCACTACACGCAGAAATTTTAGCTCTGTAGCAAGGGCTTAGAATCTGTAAAATGCTCATATGCATAATATTCAGATTCAAGTAGATTCAAACTTATTAGTGGGTTAATCTCCAGAAAATTTGACATGTGGAAGTATGAGGTAGAAGTAGATGATAATAGAAATCTTTTCAAAGAATTAAATTGTACCATAGTACATATATACAGAAAAGCAAACACAGTTGCTATTAAATTAGCAGAGGAGGGTTTTAAAAAAGGGAATAAAGTATTGATAGTTGAAGATATTCTAGTTAAGATAAAAGGCCTAGCATATTTAGATAAGATAGGTTATTTGTACGTAAGAAGGGATAAAGAAAATAGGTGATTACATGCACAATACATCCTGATCCTATGGGATGGACACAATTCTTAGTTTTATTGGCATTGACTATATTTTTTGATAGATTGTAGGGCATAAGGTTAGATGTGAATACATATGGTTGGGAAAGGGAGTTAGGGGATTAGTTGTCATGCTTTCGAATTTGTATGCATGTAATAAACACGGGCAGTAGGGACTTGCTCAACTTACTGAAAATGATCAAATATGGAAATGATGCAGCTGGATGCATTATTACAGAAACAATGGAAGCAGGGAGTAGCCTTTTCTTTAGCTACAAATGGAGAGCAGGGTTCTAAAGGAGTTGGAAACTACTTGGGTCTGTAATAAGGATTAATAGGGTAAATAGGGGGTTATGGTTTGGTGATGGAATAGATATATGCATATTTCTTTTACAAACAAGTCAGAAGACTGTGGATATGTATCTGGAGGCAAGGTAATTCTGCTAGAAAAAGGATGATGGTGGGAGGAGGACAAATAATGTGAGTGCAACATATCGACATAGCAAGGCATAGATATTAGAAAAAAAAGCCAATTGTTTTAAGTGATATAAAATATTTATTTGTTTTTGATAATTGTAAAGGAATAGAAGGGTTAATGGGTGGGATGAATGGTTTTGGCATGGATATGTTTGTAGTTTTCTATTTTGCAGGGAGGAGCTTTTAAGGAAGCGAGATTGACAGCGTAGTCGGGCAGATCACTAGGAGAATTGGTAGTGTTTAGTAAATTACTTTGGGTGGTTTTTTCTCTTGCTGTTTGGTAGGTATGAAAAGAAATTTTAAAGCTAGAGGAAGGATGAGGAAAGAATAGTTTGAAGATTAAAGAAACTCCTAAACAAATGGTGAAAGGATTTATATAGCAGATACAATACGGGGATGGTAACAGTCTTCATTAAAGCATAGGTAGCATAAAGAGAAAGGATATAACAATACAAAACTTATTCTAGTTAGATAAAGCATAATTTGTTTCTAGCTTAGTGGATGAGTAAGGTTATAAATGGAGAAAGGGTAGCATGAACTAGATAAAAAGATATTCCACTTCCAAAAGAGAGGGTTATACTAATAAAATAACACCTTAAAAAAATAAGAATAAGAAAATAAGAAGAATATGCAGAATAACAAGAATAAGAAGTATAAAAAAATAAAAGAATAAGTAAAAAAGAAGAATAAGAAGAATAAGAATAAGAAGAATAACAAGAATAAGAAAAATGATAAGAATAATAAGAATAATAAAAGTAATAAGAAAAAGAAGAGTAGGAGGGATAAGAAGAGTAAGAAGAATAAGAAGAGTAAGAAGAATAAGAAGAGTAAGAAGAATAAGAAGAATAAAAAGAATAAGAAGAATACGAAGAATAAAAAGATTAAGAAGAAAAAGGAGAAATAGAATAATAAGAAGAATAAGAAGAGTAAGAAGAATAAGAAGAGTAAGAGGAATAAGAAGAGTAAGAAGAATAAGAATAATAAGAAGAATAAAAAGATTAAGAAGAAAAAGAAGAAATAGAATAATAAGAAGAATAACAAGAATAACAAGAATAACAATAATAACACAAATAAGAAGAATAAGAATAATAAGAAGAATAAGTAGAATACAAAAAAATAAGAAGAATAAAAAGAATAAGAAAAAAAAAGAATTATAGAATAAGAAGAATAAGAACAATAAGAACAAAAAGAAGAATAAGAACAAAAAGAACAAAAAGAAGAATAAGAAGAATAAGAAGAATTCGAAGAATTCGAAGAATAAGAATAAGATGAAGAATAAAAAGAACACTATAAGAAAAATCCCAAATAGCTAGGGAAAATCCCCGAGCTAAATGGGGGGTTTTCATCGCTAAACAGGATATAATGATTGATTAATGATGGAATCTTTTCCAATCTAAAGTGCTCGTCACTATAAATTAATGAGTGAAAGAGTCTCTAGCATAAAAATTTTAGCGATGCAAAATTTGATAGCTAAAATAATGATTTCCCTAGCTAAATTAGCAAGGGAAAAATATTTAGCTATTTTCATTCCAAAACTTTTTTTAGAATTTTATTTTTTTTTCAAAATATTTAATTAAATAATTTAATATTTTTATATTAAATTGAATAAAAATAGAAACAATAAACGATAATTTATAATTAATAAATAATAAAATCATTTAATAAATTATTCTGATACAATATTTTACATAATTAAAACAAAAACATAATAAAATTTTATTACATCTTATTCAACAATGTATCTACTGACAGTGCATAAAGTATAATCTATCAGTGCATTGATGTTGCTTTTTCTCCCTCAGCTCCTCTGATCACCATCTTTCTATTGTGACAAAGATGTCTGAGTCACGATGTGTCATGTCTTGTAAAAAATCCCTTCACTTATACAAGCTTCGTATGGGGAACAATGTGGCTCCATATCTGTATGCAATTTAAATCAGTCAATAAAATCAAAATAAATAAATAAATAAATAAAGTTATGTTTTAATAATTATATATCACTGTAGTATATATGTACATATATACTATAGTGTATATGTACATATATTCTAGCATTCCACTAGTTACATATATTACTATAGTATATGTACATATAAACTATAGTATTATATGTACATATATTGAGTATATACGTATGTATATACCGAGTATATGCATATGTATATACCACATTTACTACTGCTACTATAGTACTACATATTTTTCACTAGAAGGTATGCCGACTTGATATCTACAAAAATAGTATACATCAATATGCATGTGTATTTTATACATAACTATTATACATACTTAGGTATGCCGACTTGATATCTATATATCTAGTATACATACATAGGTATGTCGACTTGATATCTACATAACTATTATACATTTATACATCAATATAAATAGTATACATACTTAGGTATGCCTACTTGATATTTACAAAAATAGTATACATCAACATGCATGTGTATTTTATACAAAAATAGTATACATACTTAGGTATGCCAACTTGATATCTTCATAACTAGTATACATTTATACATCAATTTAAATAGTATACATACTTAGGTATGCCGACTTGATATCAACAAAAATAGTAAATACATTAATATGCATGTGTATTTTATACATAACTAGGATACATACTTAGGTATGCCAATTTGATATCTACATAACTAGTATACATACTTATGTATGCTGATTTGATATATACATAACTAGTATACATTTATACATCAATATAAATAGTATACATACTTAGGTATGCCGACATAACTATATATAAATAGTATACATAAACATACGTGTATTTTAAATAAGTGTATTTAAACATAACTATACATCAATATGCATGTGTGATATAATTTGAATTTTTTATATAAGTGTGTATTACTATATATATAACTAAAAAAATAGTATACATAAACATAATTATATATAAATTTAATAGTGTATATTAAATATCCATATATATATATATATATAACTATATATAAATGTATTTAACAATATGTATATAAATATATTACTATATATAAAAGTATTTATCTACATTAATATACATAACTATATATAAATAGCATACATAAACATTATAAGGCATGTCGACTTGATATCTACATCAATATACATAACTATATATAAACAGTATACATAGATATTATACATAAACATAAGTGTATTTTATAGAAGTGTATTTAAACATAACTATACTTCAATATGCACGTGTGATATAATTTGAATTTCTTATATAAGTGTATTTTACTATATATATATAACTAAAAAAATAGTATACATAAACATAATTATATATAAATATAACAACGTATATTTAATACACAAACACACACACACACACATAACTATATATAAATGTATTTAACAATATGTATATAAACATATCACTATATATAAATGTATTTATCTACATTAATATATATAACGATATATAAATAGTATACATAAACAATATAAGGTATGCTCGACTGATGAACTTCTCTACCAACCATTCATTTTGACATTGAGCGAGTTTTTGAAGAGGCGGCGAGCTACTTCTCCCCAAAACAGGACCTGATATTCCTTCTGGCACTCACATCTTGTAAATATTGGGTAATGCTACATTTTTCCGTCTGATTGAATATAATTTTGTGAAATCTAATAAAAATACACGACACTACATGAGCATCACATCATCATCATCATCCTAAGACCTAGTACAATTAGAACTAATCATGATATAACCTACTGCAAGACAACTTATTTCCTCATACATATGCTTTTGTACCATGTGATAATTACATATCTACACAATTACTAAAAGATTTAAGACCAATTTGTGTTTGCTTGGCTGGCCTAGACCAGAAATATCTTCATGCCACAGCTTTGGGAAATGCCTAATATCCATGACTTTTATGAACTGCATCAATAAGCAATGCACGATGATGACCAGACCAGCCCGAGGAATTATATATTCAAATGCGTGCGTGTGCGTGTGTAAATGGGTGTGTATGTATGCCAATATATACATGTCTACAAATAAATATATGCACCACTTATGTATATACTTGGTATATACGTACATATATACTCGGTATAAACATACATATATACCCAGTATATACATACATATATATGCAGTATATATGTACATATATACCAAGTATATATGTACATATATACCAAGTATATATGTATGCATATACTACAGTATAGAAGTATGTAGATACCGAGTATATATGTATGTATATACTATAGTATATATGTATGTATATACTAAAGATATTCATACATATATACTCAGTATATATGAACATATTTACTTGGTATATATGTACATATATACTCAGTATATACGTACTTATATACTCAGTATATATGTACTTATATACTATAGTATAATTATACGTATATACTACAGTATTATATATACGTATATATAATCACATAGATTCATATGACGCACATATATTTACTTTCATACAAATACACATACCATCAAAGATAACAGAAGGAAATAATCTAGGGCTTAAAAAACACACATATAGGTCTCTCAGGCATGATCAGCATCTTCTAGTTCTTTTTCCTCTGGTACTCTAAATAGATAAAAAATATTATCACACCTACGCATGGATCATAACATAGTATATTTACAATCCAATAAAGAACACACCACTATGTCACTGATAAATAAATAGACTAATGCATCCAACACCAACTACCATTTGCTAGGAATTTCACACAACGAGATAATAAATTACCAAATCAAGATTACTCCAAGATTTCAAGTAAACTACCCATCAAAATATTCTTCTGTGTTGCCTAGTTTCACACATTAGTCAATGGTTAATTATAAGAAAGTAAGAAAGTGTCAAACAAAAGGAAAATTAATGTTGAAATGATAACAGGCTGCATTTATTGAATTTTTCTACACATGTAGGTTCATTTAGGAATCATAATGGCTATTAACATTTCAATAGTTTAATTCCACTAATGACTGATAAAAAGTAGTCATAGATCTGAACTACGACAACATAGATCTGCAGAAATATAAGAGTATCAAGAACAAACGTGTGTTTGCGTGAGACCAGAATTTTTTCATTCATCTCACAATTTTAAAAGCTAATGTGCTATTCCCAGCACTAGGAGGACCAACCAAGTCTTTTACATACCTATAATAGGCTAAAACTCTACCCAAAATATTATGGGACACACAAACATTTTCACAGATATATAAAAATAGTAATTATAGACATGAACAAACACAAATCTAAGTTGAGTGTCATACAACTTCAACAAATATCTAAAAGATGTACAGAAATGATGTCTAGAGAGAAAGAGAGTACAAAAATAAAATGTTTCAGGAATAATGAAGATAATAGAAGCTCGGCCTCCTTTTGATCCAGCTGAAATCGGTAAATATGGGACACATGCATTATCAGGACCATGGAAATGTCTAAATGCTTTGAATTAGATTATTTTTCATGCTTCTCACATTAGATTTCCTACAAAGATTCATTATTAGGTTAATCAGAAAATCAAAGAATAAAACCAAAATAAAAAAAATTGAAACCTCCAAAAAAATCTCATCATGTTTTGGTATGACAAAATCATATTAGCTGAAATAATCCATGTAATCCATATTAAAGTCAGCACCAACAACTTCCATGACCATTCTATGGTATGTGTTTGATGCTTCTTCACCACAAGAAAATGATTTAGTACCTTCATTTTGGTCAATGTTCATAGCCACGGTACTTTCCCCATGATAAATCCAAACAAAATAATTTGGTACAAAGCTATATTTAGCCAAATAGTATCTTATAGTGTTTAGATCATGAAAAGGGTTATTCTAACACTTGTGATGATTACATGGACACTTAATTTTTTTTCCATCCATCCATCTCGATTGACTACATGTAAAATTGAAGAAAGTTTCAAGGCCACTCAAAAAATATTTATTCAAAATTCCATTCATAAACCTTTTGTACATCCACTGACAATCTGAACTCATTTTGTCCTGTTTTATTTAAAAATAATAATGTTCAATCATTATTTTTCATTAAAATTCAACTACTTCAAAATATACTAATAATTAAATAAAATTACTTACAGATGAATATTTAAAAATTAAATATCATGAATATCGAGGCAATGCTTTGCAAGAATCTACATGAATAGATAAAGAAATTTTTAGCACTATAAATATTAATAGATATCATGCTATTACTAAATAAAGGTAGCAAAATACAATAATAGATAAGAAAGAAAAGCAAAAAATAAAGAAATTTAAAGTTAGAAGGGGGAGAGGGAGAGAAAGAGAAAGAGATGGAGAGAGAGAGAGAGAAAGGGGTGAGAGAGAGAGAGAGAAAGGGGGGAGAGAGAGGAAGAGAAATGGATCGAGGAAGAGAGGGAGAGAGAGAGAGAGAGAGAGAGAGAGAGAGAGAGAGAGAGAGAGAGAGAAAATAAGAAAGAAGGAAAGAAAAAAAGAAAATAGCAAGAGAGAGTGAGTGACACTGAAAGAAAAAGAGGAAGAGAGTGACACAGAAAGAATGAGAGCTGGAGAGAGAGACACAGAGAATACAGTGTCAGAATAAGGAATTACATAAAAGAATAAAAAAATTTCGTCTATGGAAACCTATCAAATATTATATCTTTTGTCATACAATAAGTTCATATATGAGTCCTGAGGCCCAAGTGGTGGGATTAGGTAAGAGTACGACCCTTATTTTAATAGCATGCTATATATGACCAACGGACACTCTCATGCTTTGTGCTTACATATTATTGATATTATAGCTTTTTCCATTTACTTCATTGATTGTACGTACCCTTATTTCCTTGTATAAATTTTACAAGGAAATGGGCTTGAAATGTGCTTTATTAAGGGCACAGAAATTGTATGTACTCGGATCTTTTGCATATGACTCTTCTAATTCATTGATTTTTTGTTCTATTTTTATGATACATTTATTAATATTTCCAAACTTATTTTTGTTCGACTTTATTAGACATGTTCTTAATCTATTAAGTTTTTCCATGAGAATCAAGTTTGGGTTGCCACTATTGGTAGCAACCAAGATTCATTCACAGTGTCTTGGAAGTTCTCATGCAGACACCACATATTCTAGTAGTTGAATGATATATTTTTGGGTTCTATCTTAAGAAAATTAATAAGTAGTGGCTTGTGATTTGAAAATGTGTTGTTCAAGTGTTTGAATTTTATATTTCAAAGGTGTCAATCCATTTAGTGTTATAAAATAATTCTATCCAGTCTAGATTATATAGCTCCTTTTTTCTTGTGGTTATTAGTCTAAGTGTAGTTAGAGCCTAAAAATTTTGCCTCTAGTAGGTTACAGTTAGAGATAGTTTCGTTAAAGTGTTCACTAGCCTGTGTATTCATTAGTCTTCCCCCTTTTTTCTCTGATGTATTTCTGATCGTGTTAAAGTCACCTCTTATTATCCATGGAGTTTTTTTTACTGAAATATCCTCCATGATTTTCTATAGCTCCTTTTTTTCTTTAGAGTTATTAGCATCAACTATTGAAATTATGCCTTTAATGCCCTTATTTATACTAAGATTAATGATTTGGTCGTATTCTTCAGTTCTAGTAATATCTATGCAATTTTTCCACATGATCCATATTCTACTCGCTTTATTAGAGAAAGCTTTACAGAAACCTAGTTTGTTGTTGACAGTTTCTAATTGCCTTGTATCGACCATTGGCTTTGCTAAAATTAGTAGTGAAATGTTATTGAGTTTTATCAATTTTTTTAATCTATTTAAGGATGAGGTGTTGGCTATTCCTAAATGTTCTAGAATAAGTAATAAACATTATTCAAGGATTTTAATTATGCTTTTGTTTTTCACTTTAATTGATGTGTTAAATTCAAATGTTTTTTAGTGTTTCTGGTTTTTTTAAAATGTTAGGTTCTTGAGATTCTTTATCTTAGGCATTTTATCCATTTTTAGACTTCTAATATTTATGTCTTCGATTGGCCTTTTCTCTATTATAGGCTATCACTCTACTTTTTTCTATATCAATATCATCTTTAGAGTAGTTAATGTTTTTAATTTCTGTTTTAGTTTGAATGTTATTATAGGATTTAATGGATTCAGAATCTGAACTCATTTCTGAGGCAGAAAACCATTCTTCTATATTTTTTATTTGCATTATCTTTGGTTTTCTAGTTCTAATCACTATCTCTTTAATTTTGTTCATCATTTTTCTTATTTTTTATTTTTTCGAAGCCACAGCATCCTATGCAGGTGGTTTCATAGGGTCTATGTTTGTTTCTATGTCAAAAACCTTAAGAACATGAGCTTATGGACTAACCATTTCTCCGTCTACCTCATTAGGTTCAACTTGATTTTCTATTTTTTCTTTGTATTTGACCAAGACCTCCTTCCTCTGTATTTCTTTGTAATTATTAAATATGGTTATACATTTTCCTATTTCATTTCCCCTTTTCTTACATGCATTACAGTAGCTAGGAAGTGCTTTTGGAATTATAGGTTGCCGGAAGCCTACTTCCTCATTTTGACCAATCCATATCCTATTCAGGATAGAGAAATGAAGATTTACTTCAATACAAACTCTGGCAACATTAGGAATCAAGAGATTGACCGTGGCTTGATCCATTAATAATGGATTGCTGATGAGGTTAGAGATGGAGAAGAGTGCCATTTTGTTAAATAAATGAATGGAAAAAAGGGGAAGAAAAACCAAACCGACATGAGAGAGTTTTCTTCATTGATATTATAATTTGGAGCTGATTTGAATACTCGCATTGGATAACCCAATATATTCCAGGTCTCCTTCTTACATAGATGCAGTAAGCCCTATTCTATTAATAACTGAACCAAAATGTATTTCAATTAATCGCTCCCAGCTTAATCAAAACTTTGAGTTTTAAAGAGGAGAATAAATCTCTTTTCTCTTCCATTCGCGGTTGTGCATGAGAAAATTTCCAAATGAGAAAGTGTTTGTGAAGAAAAAAGAGGTTTTTGACTTCTTCGAGGGTAAAAAATATAATGGGTTCCCCATTTTTGAAAAAAACTATTTATTAGAGGGTGCGGTTAATTGATAAATATTAGAAAAAGATTTCTTATAAGCAAAATAAACACTTTCCTCCATTATTCAGCTTGAATTCATAACTTTCTTCTCTAAATTAAAGCTTTCTCTCTCTCTAAATTTCAACTTTATCTCTCTAGAACTTAGAGCTACGGAAAAAACTCCAACCTCTTTTTATTGTTATTTTTTGTTATTCTTATTATTCATCTTATTCTTCTTATTTTACTTATTATTCTTATTCTACTTATTCTTCTTATTCTGCTTATTCTACTTATTCTGCTTATTCTACTTATTCTACTTATTCTTCTTATACTTCTTATTCTTCTTATTCTTCTTATTCTTCTCACTTCTTCTTATTCTTCTTAATCTTGTTATACTTATTATTTTTCTTATTCTTCTTATAGTTTTTATTCTTCTTATTATTCTTATTATTTTATTTATTCTTATTATTTTATTTATTCTTATTATTTTATTTATTCTTATTATTTTATTTATTCTTATTATTCTTTAAATCTTCTATTCTTCTTATTTTTAATATTTTTCATTTTCTTCATATTCTTTTTAATATTCTTATTCTTCTTATTCTTCTTCTACTTCTTATTCTTCTTCTACTTCTTATACTTATTATTCTTCTTATTCTTCTTATACTTATTATTCTTTTTAATCATTTTATTCTTCTTATTCTACTTATTATTCTTATTATTCTTATTCTTCTTATTTTTCTTATTCTTCTTATACTTATTATTGTTTTTATTCATCTTATTCATTTTATTCTTCTTATTCTTCTTATTCTTCTTATTCTACTTATTTTTTTTATTCTTTTTATTCTTCTTATCCTTCTTATTCTTTTTTACTTCTTATTCTTCTTTTTTTTATTGCTAATTATTTTTTTTATGATTCATATTATTCATATTATTCTATTTTTTTTATACTTCTTATTCTTTTTATTCATCTTGTTTTTCTTATTATTCTTATTGTAGTTTTTATTCTTATTCTTTTTATGCTTCTTATTGTTTTTATTCTTTTTATTTTTCTTATTCTTCTTATTCTTCATATTTTTATTATTCTTCTAATTCTTTGTATTCTTCTTACTCTTCTTATTCTTATATTCTTCTTATTCTTCTTATTCTTCTTATTCTTCGTATTCTTCTTATTCTTCTTATTCTTCTTATTCTTCTTATTCTTCGTATTCTTCTTATTCTTCTTATTCTTCTTTTCTTCATATTGTTCTTATTCTTCTTATTATTCTCTTCTAATTGTTGATCTTATTTTTCTTATTATTCATTTATTTTCTTTTTATTTTTGTTATTATTCATTTTTTTTCTTTTTATTTTTATTATTATACATATTCTTCTTATTCTTCTTAATCTTCTTAATCTTTTTAATCATATTAATCATCTTATTTTTCTTATTCTTCTTATTCATCTTATTATTCTTATTATTATTATTTTTTTTCTTATTTTTTTTATTATTCTAAATTTTTTTATTCTTCTTATTATTCTAATTATTCTTATTCTTCCTATTCTCTCTTTCTTTTTTATTCTTTTTATCCATCCTATTCTTCTCATTCTTTATATTCTTCATATTCTTTATATTCTTCTAATTCATTCGATTATTTCTATTCTTCTTATTGTTCATATTCTTCTTATTTTTTTATTCTCCTTATTCTTCTTATTCTCCTTATTATTCTTATTCTACACTATCTTTTAATTTTTTTTATTTATTTTTTATTATTCTTCTTATTCTTCTTATTCTTCATATTCTTCATATTCTTCTTATTCTTTTTATTCTTCTTATTCATCTTATTCATCTTATTCATCTTATTCCTTATTCTTATATTTCTTCTTATTCTTATTAATCTTTTTAATCTTCTTATGATTCATATTTTTCTTATTCTTCATATTTTTTTATTATTTTTATTCTTATTATTCTTATTTTTTTTCTTCTTATTCTTTTTATTCTTTTATTACTTCTTATTTTTTTATTATTCTAAATCTTTTTATTCTGCCAATTATTTTAATTCTTCTTATTCTTCTGATTTTTCCTTTCTATTTATTTTTATTATTCTTCTCATTCTTTTTAATCTTCTTATTCTTCTTAATCTTCATTTTCTTCATATTCTTCTTATTCTTCATATTCTTACATTTCTTTCGATTATTTCTATTCTTCGTATTCTCCAAATTCTTAATATT
The DNA here is from genome assembly GCA_029783825.1 of Sapria himalayana. Classification (NCBI taxonomy): domain Eukaryota; kingdom Viridiplantae; phylum Streptophyta; class Magnoliopsida; order Malpighiales; family Rafflesiaceae; genus Sapria; species Sapria himalayana. The sequence goes on along the minus strand of JAREIK010002300.1, from coordinate 383,017 downwards.
CTTTATATTCTTATTATTCTTCTTATTTTTCTTATTCTTCTTATTATTCTTATTCTTCTTATTTTTTCTTATTTTTCTTATTTTTCTTTTTGTTCTTATCATTCTTATTCTACTTATTCTTTTTATCCTTCTAAATTTTGTTATTCTTCTTATTCTTCTTATTCCCCTTATTCCTTTTATAATTTTTATTCTTCTTATTCTTTTTTATTCTTCTTATTCTTCCTATTTATCATATTCATTGGATTATTCTTATTATTCTTATTCATTTTATTCTTCTTATTCTAGTTATTATTCTTATTATTCTTATTCTTCTTATTCTACTTGTTCTTCATATTCGTCTTACACTTCTTATTTTATTATTTTACTTATTATTATTATTCAATTGATTATTTATATTCTTTTTATTATTATTATTATTATTATTATTATTATTCTTTTTCTTTTTTTTATTCTTATTATTCTTCGTTTTCTTATTATTCTTCTAAATTTTCTAATTCTTATTTATCTTTTTATTATATTTATTATATTTATTATTTTTATTCTTCATAATTTTCGCATTCTACTTATTCTATTTATTCTTCAAATTTACCTTATTTTTCTTATTCTTATTTTTCTTCTTATTCTTTTTAGTCTTTTTATTCTTCTTATTCTTCATATTCTTCTTATTCTTCATATTCTTCTTATTCATCATATTCTTCTTATTCTTTTTTTTTTATAAAGTTTGTTTTATTATTAATAACCCTCTCTTTTGGCGGAGGAATACCATTTTTACATCCTACATCTACCCGTAGTCCTCTTACACCCATCTTAACCTTAAACATAGTAACTATATATTGGATTTTAAGAACTTTCTCAAATAAGCATTTTCATTTTATAAATTAAACTAGAATAGGCGGGAGGCTTTGCTCTAGTTTATCAAGCCTCTTAAGAAGCCTCTATTTTCGGCCCATCTTTCGGCCCATCTTTCATTTGCTTTTATGTGTTGTTCGGCCGTTTCCTATGCTCCGCATCTGTCCTCGTATCTTCACCGTGTCTACTGTTATTCACGTCATTCCTGAATATTTATCAACCATCATCCTTCTTCATTAATACGCTCCAGTGCATTTATACGCTTTATATGCTTCATTTGTTGTTCGGCTGTTTGTTGTTCGGCCGTGTCTGTTGTTAAACGTCATCCTTCTGTTTATACGCTTTATACGTTTCAAATTATAAAATAAGCATAGTAGTCATCCTTCTTCACCGTGTTTGTTGTTCGGCCGTCATCCTTCTGCATTTCTACACTTTTCACGAGCTGCCACAAGACCTAGGACTTTCTGCATGGCTCAACCAATAACAGTTGTATAACAGATAACTCAACCAATAAACCAGATTATTGCATAGCTCTGTCTATATCACCTTTTAAACCAGATTATAACATATAAATAAATCACCTCCGAGCTCGTATAAACTGCATGAATGTTGATCACCCACAGGGCCAGGTGATCAGTCGAAAATCAACAGCAGTCCAGTAAGCCAGTGATAAACAACTTATGATTGTATGATCTTATCAAGAGCAATATATATATAAACTGCATTATTTAATCCACAAAGTTAACATCTTAATCCTGCAAATATATAAATCCGAGGGACCGTCAACAGTATAAAATAACAACCGCATAGCTTAACATCTTAATCCTATGCGTTTGCACAGCCTACCAACCAAGTATGGAGTTGCGCCCATGCTTTAGGACTCACTTAGTTACTTCTTTTTGATTATTTAACCAAAGCAATATATATATATAAACTGCATTATTAACCTATAGAACATCCGCAAAGTTAACACTTTAGAAAAACAATAAACACCATTGGTAGATTAGTATTTTAAAATCTTCATCCTGCAAAACATGTGCACAACCTACCAACCAAGACCCCATGCGGAATCTACCACTTCATATGGAGCTGCGCTGCTGAAAAGTAAACACCAATGTATATCCAAGAATCTCATGCTTTAAAACTCACCTACTTTCTTCTTTTTTAGCTTATTTAATCTAAATTATAATCTAAGTTTTATTTTAAATTTAGCTCAGCCTCCACCCTTCCTAACTCTTACATAAAGGCCATTCTGCTGGAGTGTTAGCTTCTTAATATATATGCAGTATTGATGCATTTAGTTCATTTAAACAAAATTGAAAAGGAAGTTTCGCTTCCTCCAAAGACATCCTCCTTTGCTGTCCTTCCTTAGCTTGAAGCCTGTTAAGCTGCTAAGAAAACAAAAAAAATGCAACAAATACTACAATTTCAATTCATTTTACCATCCCTTCTACCTCTTGCTGAATCACCTGATTATGTGTGTTTGGCTTCTTCTTTAAGCAATATTCCTATCTATTTTTACTTATTCTTAGGTAAGGGAATGTAATTTTATCTAATCGTGCTAATCCTTTCAATTTTATTGGCAAAGATTCCTCATCATACTCCGCAGCCCCTTCTAACAATCCTATTTTAGCAAGCTTGTCTGCCAATGCATTTGCTTCCCTGTATACATGTGATATTGATGCATTTAATTCTTTAGCAAGACTCACTATTATTTCTATCTCCTCCTCATGCCACCACAGTACTAGTTTTTTATTAAATAACTCAACCAATAATGTTGAATCTACTTGTATTTGCAAATTTCTATATCCTAGCTTATTACAAACATATAATCCTTCCTTTAGTGCCCCAATTTCTGAATGCAGTGCAGAATAGGCTTTTCCTACTAGTGTGAAAGCTTTCCTAATTCTACCTTCAGAGTCTCTTATTACTCCTCCACCTCCTACAATTCCTAAATCTCTATTGAAACTACCATCAGTATTCAACGATAGTTTCCCTTCTGGGGGCCTATTCCAGCTTATACTTTTAACCCAATGAATCCTTTTAATCTTAGCGGAGAGATTCCATGTTTCCCTGGCTTCTTTATCCATTTCAGTATTATCTAATATGATAGGTTTTGTGCAAGATATATTACTAATTTCCAACTTAATGTCTTTAAGGATATTATCTACATTCATTTTTATGCCCTCGAATCTACTTTTATTTCTTGTTTTCCATATACACCAAATTACTGCGTGTGGTAAATTTTGGTTTAGCCATTTTTTTGGTCGGTGTATTAGGGGGGTGCCTCTTCCACCTTTTAATCCTATCTATTAAAGTTTCCTCATTAATATTTATATTATTAAATATTTCTAACTTTTTCCATATTTCAAATGCAATTTTACCTTCTGAAAATAGATGATCTATAGATTCAGTTGCTTGATGACAGCAATCACATCTGGAAGCTATCTTTATACCTTTCTTTTGAATATTTGTATCTACCGGTAATGCATTCACAAGAGCTTTCCATACAAGAGAGCACATCTTTTGTGGGCTGCCTACTTCCCATACCCATTTAAAGATTGGGTTTATCGTATTTTTCTTTCGAATCAAATTTTTGACCATTTTGAGAGTAAAGTTGCCTTGCGGAGTAAGGGTCCATTTCCATCCGCTCTTCTCCTCTTTAGAATAAAATTCTACAATTTCTTTTTGTTTTTCTAGAGCTTTCTAGGAATTCGAAGCATTTTTCCTATTCACCTTTTCATGTACTACATATTTCGCTCTCATAAAGCTCGCCCAGAGGCTATCATTTTTTAGCCTCCACCAACCTTTACAATCCCAAGCGTCTCCCATGTCCTGCAAAGATATTAATCCTAATCCAGCTTCCTCTTTTGGGAGGCAAATATCCTCCCATCTTTTCCAGTGAATTTTATTCTCTCCGTCTTTTTTCCCCCATAAAAAGTTAGCCATTGTTGATTCTAATTTATTTGTAAATTTTTTTGGAGGATGAATAATTGATAGAATATGCGCTAATGTGCTTTGAAGGACGTGAGTGACTAATGTGATCCTGCCCCCAAAGCCCAATAGCTCTTCTTTCCAACATGCTATTTTAGTATTCATTTTATCCTGTAGTGATATTAAATATTCTTCTTTCAGTCTACCTTCATAAATAGGACATCCTAGATACATTAGCGCTCCTTTATTCTGGGTAAATCCTGTGATGTTCTTTACTTTATTACTCACATTTTCTGTTACTTTCTTTGCCAGCATAAATTGACACTTTTTTATATTTATCGCATGCCCTGTCTCAGTTTCAAATGTATGCAAAAGATCCATAAGGTATATCAAAGATCTTTTACTCGCATTTGTAAAAATTATAAGATCATCGGCATATGTAAGGCAGCCTTTCTTGGAGTGTTTTTTGGTTGTCTGAATGGAATGATCTTCCCTTCAGACATTCTTTTCTTTAATTTAAAATCAACAGTTCTAAATATATATCAAATAATAAAGGAGATAACGGGTCTCCTTGCCGTAAGCTTCTTTTAGGCTTGAATTCTTCTCCTTTCGTCTCATTTACAATGACTTTAACCCATACACTTGACACACATCTATATATCATATCAATGCATAACTATGAGAAGCCAAATTTTTTCATAGTATAGCAGAGTATGTCCCATTCTACCCTATCGAATGCTTTCGATAAGTCTAACTTTACTACTAAATTCTCCCCTCTTGTTTTAACCGCTATGTCTTTCATCATTTCAGATGCTAATCCTATGTTTTCCGACATTAACCTATTTTTAACGAAGCCCGTTTGCTCCTGTGATATAATATATGGCATAATATTGCTTAATCTATTTTGTAAAATTTTTGCTAAAATCTTATATATCGCATTACATAAACTTATAGGTCTGAAGTCCTCACATTTTTGTGGGGATTTGTTTTTTGATATCAAGACAATGAGAGAATTTGCCCATATTTTTGGAATATCTGCCCCTGCAAAAAAACTAGAAATAGCAAGTACAAGATCTTTTTCAATAATTTCACAACATACCTGGAAGAAATTACTATTACATCCATATGGTCCTGCTGCACTATCTATGTCCAGGCTGAATACTGCATTTTTAATCTCATCCCTATCCGGGATTTTTTCCATCATTTGATTTTGCTCCTTAGAGATATTTAATTTAACTTCATTTATTAGTTTATCCCCTTCATGTATGAGCTGCCCGCATAGATGTTTTTTAAAAAAATCCTCAAATAGGGCTCTTATTTTATTATCTTCTTCCACCCATTTTCCTTCATCATTTTTTATACCTTTTATTTTGTTCTTGTTTATTTTTATCTTACTCATATTATGGAAAAATTTAGTATTCCTATCTCCTTCTTTCAGCCATTTAACTTTTGCTCGCTGTTTCCAGTATATTTCTTCCATGTGTAGCTTAAGCCTCAATTTACCTTTTGCCTTAATAAGTTCACTTCTATCTTCTTCTTTGTTCGTAGTGTCATATATTATTTCTAACTTTGCCACTTCTTCCTCCGCTTGTTTTATTTGTAGGTTTATATTTCCAAAAGCTTCTCTATTCCATGTTTTAATACATCTTTTTAACCTGAATAATTTAGCCGAAAAAGTTGCATGGGCTTTCCCAATGCTGGCTCTTCCCAAGATTCTCGAACCATTCTATCGAAATCCGTGTGTTTAACCCACATATTTTGAAATTTAAAATCGCCTTTTATTGGTTGAATTTTATGAATTTTTATGAGCAATGGGCTATGATCCGAACATGTCCTGCTTAATTGTCTTAGGCCCGTAACTCCATGAGTCGCTGCCCATTTAGCATTAAACATGACCATGTCCAGTCTTGCCCAAATTGCTCCTCATTTATGCCAGTTATTACACCAGGTGTAATTTGAGCCAATATACTCCACCTCCATTAAGTTGGCACTGGCGATACAATCGTTGAATTGTGACATTGCCAGTGCTTTTTGGGGTTTTCCACCTTTCTTTTCTTGTGCATTTCTTATAACATTAAAATCTCCTCCTATAATCCATGTAATATTTTTTATAGCAATGTTTTGCATTTCTTTCCATAGTTCTAGTTTATCTTTTTTATCATTTTTTGCATAAACCACTGATATTATTTCTTCTGTATTTGAGTTAGATTTAAAATTAACTATTTGTTCTGTGTCTTTTAAGATAATAATGTCCATATAGTTATGCCACATAATCCAGAGTTTACTATTCAAGTTTGCATACGCATTTTTAAATCCTAATTTTTCACTATATTTTAGTATTTGATCTTTCTCGACCATAGGTTATGCTATAATTATTAAAGAAATTTTATGTATTTTTATTAAGTGCTTCAATCTATTAATTGAAGGGGTATTTTCTACCCCTCTAATGTTCTAGTAAAGACACCTATCCATTAATTATTGATTTTGTTTGTAATCTCGTAGTGCATTTAGTATCATATGTCTTGTTAAAATATTTCTTTCTATTTCTTGGTGTTTTAGTTGAGCTAGAAAGAATATTCATTATTTCGTTATATTTTACCTGCTGCCCAAGATACATAGCCATCCTCTTTATGGTTTCCATTGCTTGTTCTCTGGAGAGGTTATCCCAATCCTCCTCATAAATATCCTAATCATCTTTTACCTTTTCCAGGGAGCTTTCACCCTTAACTTCTTCTTCACTAAATGAAGGGCAACTAAAGACCTTCTCATCCTCATCTAGAAAATCCAGAAGGTCTTCATCCACCCTTCTTCCATATCTTTCCCCTCATCTCCTACATTAGTTTCCTCTATGTGTCTTATTTCTATGCTACTCTCTTTTTCAATCATATTTCTCTTTTCCACTCTTACCCCCTCTCATTCCCTTTCACTTGAGAAAAAAACCATTGAACCCTCCCCAACTAGCTTTTCCATTTGCTCTTTCGGTATACTTTCCTCCCTCCTAACCCACTTTTCTGCCCACCTACCTCTAACCTCTTGTCTCCTCCCTATTTCTTTCTCCTGTTTTCCCACTCTACATACATCTAAGTCGTGTCCTAGCCTTCTACAGCCAAGGTAGTATGAAGGTAAATTTTCTGGAATGGCTGTTTGCCAAAATCCTTCTTCTTCCTCTTCACTGCCTATCCATATTCTGTTAGGCGGCTGCTTGAGGAGATTATACTCTACACATACTCGGGCAGCACCTATTCTTGTCATTGAGGTGGTAGCTTCATCCCGAAGCATGGGTTTACCCAAGCAACTCGATATAGCGTGAAGGGCCTGTACATTATATAGAAACAAGGGTAAATTAGACAGAGAAAACCATACCGGAGCAATGGGGGCTTCCTCGAGTGGGCTAAAGCTTTTCGTCCACTTCAGTATTCTCATGGGGAAGCCCTCGACATGCCAACGACCCCTCTGCCACAGTAGGTAGTAGTCTTCTACCAAGCAACAGTGTAAAAATATATGACTCGCATCATAATCCACGAACTTCACATTTCCTTTAAGCTTCAATGTAGAGATGAAGTTCTGAAGCTCGTTTACGCGAGGTCTGCCATAGGAAAATTTCCCTACAAGTGTATACTCGAACGGTTCCAGGAACCCATACATCTGCTCCATGGAGAAAAAAATTGCGGGACTCCCGTTTTTGCTCCCGATGCTTCGTGAAAGAGGCGCGGTCCCTTTTGTTATCGAGGCAAAGGATTTATTATGTAATGATAAATCCTTTTTATCCATTTTTAGCTTATTGAGAGCTTGTTTCGGGCAAGAATGGAGATTTTCTCTCTCAGGCACAAATTGTTCTTGGCGACTGAAAATCGTGGAGAAGACCTTGTTATTCTTGGCGTCTAAAAATTGCGGCTAAATCTCTCTACTTGAAACTAAATCGCAGATGAAGCTAAATCACAGATGATATTTTTCTTATTCTTCTTATTCATATTATTCATCTTATTTCTTCTTTTTCTTCATATTCTACTTATTCTTGTTATTCTTTATATTCTACTTATTCTTGTTATTCTTTATATTCTTCTTATTCTTATTATTCTTTTTATTCATCTTATTCATCTTATTCATCTTATTCTACTTATTTTTTTTATTCTTCTTATTCTTTATATTCTTCATATTTTTCTTATTCGTCATATTCTTCTCATTCTTTTTATTCTACTTAGTCATCTTATTAATCTTATTTTTATTTTCTTCTTATTCTTTTTAATCTTCTTAATCTTTTTATTTTTCTTATTATTCTTTTTCTTTTTAATATTCTAATTCTTATTATTCTTCCTATTCTTCCTTTTCTCCTTATTCTTCTTATTCTTCTTATTTTTTTATTCTTTTTCTTTTTTTTTCTTAATATTATTTTTATTTTTCTTATTATTCTTTTTCTTTTTTTTTCTTAATATTATTTTTATTTTTCTTATTATTCTTTTTCTTTTTAATATTCTAATTCTTATTATTCTTCCTATTCTTCCTTTTCTCCTTATTCTTCTTATTCTTCTTATTTTTTTATTCTTTTTCTTTTTTTTTTCTTAATATTATTTTTATTATTCTTATTCTTCTTTTTTTCTAATTATTCTTATTTTTTTTTATTCTTATTATTTTTTTTATTATTCTTATTCTTTTTATTCTTCCTTTTCTTCTTATTCTTATTTTTCTTCTAATTCTTGTTATTTTTCTTATTCTTCTTATTTTATTTATTCTTTTTATTTTTCTTATTATTCTTATTGTTTTTATTCTTTTTGTTCTTTTTATTCTTTTTATTCTTCTTATTCTTCATATTCTTCATATTCTTCATATTCTTCTTATTCATCTTATTCTTATTCATTTTATTCATCTTATTCTTCTTATTCTTCAGATTCTTATTCTTATTATTCTTATTCTTCTTATTCTTATTCTTCTTATTCTTCTTTTTCTTCTTGTTCATCTTATTCTTCTTATTATTCTTATTCTTCTTATTCTTATTGTTCATCTTTTTCTTTTTATTCTTCTTATTTTTTTATTCTTCGTATTATTCTCATTGTTTTTATTTTACTTAGTCATCTTATTTTTTTTATTCTTTTTCTTCTATTCTTCTTAATCTTCTTATTCTTTTTATTATTCTTTTTCTTTTAATATTCTAATTTTTCTTATTCTTCCTATTCTTCCTTTTCTTATTATTCTTCTTGTTCTTTTTATCTTTCTTTTTATTCATTTTCTTCTTATTCAACATATTTTTTTTATTCTTATTCTTTTTTTTTCTAATTCTTTTTATTCTTTTAATTTTTTTTTATTCAGATTTTTTTTATTCTTCTTTTTTTGACTTATTCTTCTTTTTTTTTCTAATTCTTCTTATTTTTCTTATTTTTCTAATTCTTCTAATTCTTGTTATTCTTCTTATTCTTTTTTTTCTTCTAATTCTTCTTATTCTTCTAATTATTCTTATTATGTTATTCTACTTATTCTTCTTATTTTATTTATTCTTATTCTTCTAATTATTATTTTATTCTTCTTATTCTTCTTATTCTTGTTATTCTTCTTATTTTATTTTATTTATTCTTATTCTTCTTATTCTTCTAATTCTTTTTTTTTTAAGTTTGTTTTATTATTATAACCCTCTCTTTTGGCAGATGAATGCCATTTTTACAAACTACGTCTACCCTTTCCACTTTTAAACCCATTTTTCAAAGAAAAAAATAAAGCATCTAGACGGAACATATCCTGAGATAATATCAAAAAATAAATAATCCAATGATGAGGTGGAATTTAGATTTATCTACATGCAAACCCTCTGGAAGATCCCCCTGGCCATATGCAAATCTTTATTATTTTTGCTCTCCCCCCCCCTTCCTCATCTTGAACTATCCTGCCTTGGCAAATTGATGACCCAAACTGAGCAGACACCAACCCTGCAAGTTGACCGACGCAGACCCATAGACTCATGGGGACATTACTTTGCTTGGATTTATACAAACACCTTGCCGACTACACACAGGACCTCCTTACCGACTCTATGCATAAGACCATCATACAGACAAAGAATTCATATACATAAATCGAGATTTCCAACACATAATAGACAAACACGACTAGACCCTTAACAAATAATAATAAGAGACAAAATGCTTCTTAATTCCATCCATAATCTGAGCCCGACGCAATATCTCAACCCTGAAAAACTGTAGAAAAATAGAAGCTGCAACTCTATACATTACATTACCTGACGAGAAAATTATAACAATCCAAGATAAACTATAATGACCAATACCCGCTTTCTAATTCCTGCAAAAAAGGCAAGGCCTATACCCAGCATATACTTACCTGATCAATCTCCTGGGGTGTGACCTGGCAAACATAATCTTATCCAAACACATATATTAATATATTATATAAGCCTATTGATCTAAGACTTCACCAACCTCCTGAAGAATAAACCTGCAGGAAAAACTATCCAGGCACGCATAGGGGAAGATTATGCTGAAAAAAAGGAAACAAAGTGGCTGCAAAGAAACATACTTACTCCCAATCCAGTCAAGTAGCCTACTAAAAAAAGCAATAAGAGATCTCAAGTCAATTTTCCATATGTCCATTATAAAAACCTATTCTTTGCCAATCCAGATATATGAGAATCCGAGTTCATTGAGTTTTGCTAGACCTTTAAATTTATCTGGGAAATCACTTTTACCGAAGATCACATCCCCTTTAGATTCCCCTTCTTTGGCCAACCTATCCGCTAGAGAATTAGCCTCTTTGTAAATATGCTTAATGCTCGCATTTCTTTCTTCCATGAATTTTTTAATGAAATCTATGTCTTCTTCATATTGCCAGAGCTTAAAATCTTTGTAAACAAGATCAACTAACAACTTAGAATCTACCTGAATTTGGAAATCTATAAGATTAAGCTCGCTACAGATTTGTAAACCTTTATGGAGAGCTTTAATCTCTGAATATAATGCTGAGTTGACTTTAAACTTCATCGAAAATGCTTTAACTACCCTTCCAAGTGAATCCCTTATTACGCCTCCACCCCCTACAACCCCCATATCTCTGTTAAAACTCTGTCTGTATTAAGAGTCATTTTACCTTTAGGTGGTTTCTCCCACTTAATGCATTTTATTCTCCGTTCTCTTTCTTTTTCGTGTGATAAGCCCCATTGATTTATCAAATCCATTGCTGGCTTATCCATCCTGGTTTTGATAGGGCTCGCATCTGAAATGCAAATAAGCTCTCTTTTAATATCTTTTATAATGTCAAGTGAATTCGTTCTAACATTATCAAATCTGCTCTTATTTCTAGCCTTCCAGATACACCAGTTATTCTTCTAATTCTTCTTATTCTTGTTATTCTTGTTATTCTTCTTATTTTATTTATTTTTTTTATTTTATTTATTGTTCTTATTCTTATTATTCGTCTTAAACTTCTTATTCTTCTTATTCTTCTTATTCTTCTTATTCTTCTTATTCTTCTTATTCTTCTTACTGTTCTTATTCTTCTTATTCTTCTTACTGTTCTTATTCTTCTTATTCTTCTTATTCTTCTTATTCTTCTTATTCTTCTTATTCTTCTTATTCTTCTTATTCTTATAAATCTTTTTTATTCTTTTTATTCTTCTTATTCTTTTAATCTTTCTTATTCTTTTTATTCTTCTTATTCTTATAAATCTTTCTTATTCTTTTTATTCTTCTTAATCTTCTTATTTTTCTTATCCTTCTTATCCTTCTTATCATTCTTATCATTCTTATCATTCTTATCATTCTTATCCTTCTTATCCTTCTTATCTTTCTTTTGTTTCTTTTCCTTCTTATCCTTCTTTTCCTTCTTTTCCTTCTTTTCCTTCTTATCCTTCTTTTCCCCCCTATCCTTCTTATCCTTCTTTTCCTTCTTTTCCTTCTTTTCCTTCTTATCCTTCTTTTCCCCTCTATCCTTCTTTTTCCTTCTTATCCTTTTTTTCCTTCTTTTCCTTCTTTTCCTTCTTTTCCTTCTTTTTCTTCTTTTCCTTCTTTTCCTTCTTTTTCTGCTTTTTCTTCTTATCCGTCTTTTTCTTTTTAATCTTTTTATTTTTCTTAATCTTATTATTTCTTATTCTTCGTGATCATTTTTTCTTCTTATTCTTCTCATACTTCTTATTTTTCTTATTCTTTTTATTTTAATTATTCTAATTATTCTTTTTATTATTCTTTTTTTTCTTTTTTTTCTTTATCTTATTTTTCTCCTTTTTCTTCTTATTATTTTTATTTTTCTTTTTCTTCTTATTCTTTTTATTTTTCTTTTTCATCTTATTATTTATATTATTCAATTTTTTATGTCTGGTTTATTATTATAACCACCCTCTCTTTTGGCGGAGGAATACCCTTTTTACAAATTACTTACTCGCTACCCATTACCCATTTACACCATCTCAGCACCTACTAGCAAATTTTGGCACATTATAAATTTAAATAAGAAGCACAAAACAACATGCTATATCTCTTGTGGCCTATCACCCGTGCTAGCTTTCCTCCTACTTGTGAATGCCAAACTAGGGAGTGTGATCCTTTCCCTCGCTCTTCATTGATTCTGCTCCTTATCATATCCAATAGGTTAAATTTCTTCTCTCCTCTTTCTTCCTCGAACATGCTAGCTAACTATTTTCTGCCTGCCTGTTGCTATAGAAATTGCTCCTGCTGCCATTTTCTTAAGTCTTCTGCCCATTTTAGTTCATTTACACCATAGGCCTTCTCCAAGAAGTGCACAACCTGCCTACTGCTACTCCTTCTAGTAGCACTGACTGCTTCTTGTAGTAGAGGTTTGAGAAACTCCTCTTCCAATAGAGGCCCTGATCTCTAGCAGTATTACATTTTTCTGCAACATCAAGACACGCCATACAATCTAATATGGCTTCCTACCCATTTACCCTTCCCGTCCTTATTTACTTTACACCTCAATGCAAACTGAAAAAAAGAAATCAAGAAAAAATAGAAGTATATTCTTGCTTTCATCTTCAGTTTATTCCCCTACCTTGCACCAAGTAACCTTCTGCCCAATCCCAAACTTGGTCTGCCTGCCATTCACATGCAGAAAAAGAAAAACCCCTACACAAAATGCAAGCAAACATTCCTCTTGGAGCCAGCATCTCTCCCATTTCAAGTAATGCAAATCTGAAATCCTACAAAATAACAAACAGAAAAAATCTTATGTGCCCTGCCCCCTCCTAACCGATTCTACTTCTCCTTCTTCTCCCAATAGCCCCTCTCTCGCCAGATCTCATTTCATAGGCTATTTAACCCTTAGATATGGAAATGCTAACCTATCCATTCTAGTTAAACCTTGTAAACTAAACGGCAAGGATTCCTCATCAAAATCTTTTACCGCTTTAAGGAGGCCTATTCTGGCTAAAGTGTTAGCAAGCACATTTGCCTCTCTTTAAATGTGCTGAATAGATGCCTTCAACTACTTCATAAGATTTATAATCTCCTCGATCTCCTCTTCATATTTTCATAAAGATATTTTGTTTGTTGCTAGATCTACTAGCAAACTAGAGTCCACCTAGATTTGTAGGTTTTTCAATCCCAACTCCTTGTAGACCTGCAATCCCCTTATGAGTGTGCTAATTTCTGAGTGTAGAGCCGATGAGGCCTTGCATGATAGAGAATACGCTTTAATAATTCGCCCTTGTAAATCTTTAATTACTCCTCCTCCTGCAGCCCCCATGTCTCTTTTTAAACTTCCATCCGTATTAAGAGATAGATGTCCTGTAGGAGTCTTATTCCAACTTATGCTTTGAGGCTTCACCTTACTTAGTGTAAGCGTCCATGAGTCCCTAATTGCTCTTTCCGCATCTATATTTTCAGCCCTTATTGGCTTTACTAAGAATATATTATTGATCTCTCTCCTAATATCTTATAATATTTCTACCGAGTTCATTCTTTTACCATCATATCTACTCTTATTTCTAGCTTTCTATAAGCTCCAGATAACTGCATATGGAAGATTTTGATAAGGCCATTTTTTGGTTGAGCTTTTAGAAATTTCTCCTTCCCATTTCCTCACTCTAGCTACTAATCCTATTTCTTTAATATTAATCTGAACAAATTTTTCCAGCTCCTTCCAGACTTCAGCTGCAATTTTTCATTCCGAGAATAGATGATCTGTAGTTTCTTTCTCTGCAAAGCAACAGTCACATCTAGATACCAGCTTTATACCCTTCCTTTGCACATTATTATCCACCAGTATAGCATTATAAAAATCCTCCATGCAAAAAAAACACATTTTATGCGGAATATCTTTTTTCTATGCCCATTTAAAAATAGGTTGAATAGGTTTTTTCTTTCTAATCACTTCTTTTACCAATTTTAATGTGAAAATTCCTTGTGGGTTGAGCATCCATTTCCAGACACTCTTAAGAGTGATTCTACTACCCCTTTCTATTTTCCCAGATCTTTCCAATTATTCGAAGCCTTCTTCAGGCCTTTATTACTTTCCCACCCATATTTTGCCCACAGGTTGTTATTTTTTTTCAATCTCCACCAATCTTTGCAATCCCATGTCGAAGCCATATCTTCTAAACTAATTATTCCTAAACCTGCTTCATCTTTTGGGTAACATATATCTTTCTAGTTTTCCCAATGAAGCTTCGGTCTCCTGTCTTTTTTGCCCCATAAAAAGTTTGCCATTTCCATTTCTACTTTCTTTATAAATTTCTTAGGAGGGTGAATAACCGACAAAATATGTACCAGTGTACTTTGAATATTCTTTTTATTCTTATTATTCTTGTTATTATACCTATTTTTCTGATTCTTTTTTTTTCTTATTATTCTACTTATTCTTCTTATTCTACTTAATCTTCTATTTTTATTATTATTTATATTCTTCTTATTCTATTTATTTTTATAATTCTTTTTATTCTTTTTTATTCTTTTTATTTTTTGTATTCTTCTTATTCTAGTTATTCTTCTTATTCTTATTATTCTTATTATTCTTATTATTCTTCTTATTCTTTTTTATTCTTCTTTTTTTATAAAGTTTATTTTATTAATGTTAATAGCCCTCTCTTTTGGTGGAGGAATACCATTGTAACAAGCTAAGATACTACCCTTTGCCCTTTTACACCCTTAGCAAAATCAAACAAATAAAATAAGCAATAATAAAATCCTTCTTAATCTAATATTCCTAAATTCTTAATTCATAAAAATCTTCCAGTTTTAGTTTCTATAGAATTTAACAATAATATCTTCTTACACTTTATGTCTGCCATTTATATAAAGTTTATGCTTGAAGTTTCCTTGAGCTTTCTATATGAACCTCTTACTTTCTTGTGCTCCCTTTGTTATCCTTTTTCCTGCTATCCTGATATGTTTATTTAATTTCTTTTGTGCTTTTGTACAGCTTCTACCTATACTTTCCAATTTCACCTCTGTCTGCCTTTAAGTTCCTCCCTCTTATTGTTTCAGTTTGCCTTTAATTACTTCTTGCTATTGCTGTTTTTAATTATTGTGCTTCCTCTATATTCTGCCAATGTCTAAACTACTTCTAGAGCTTCCTCTTATTCTCTGTTACAGACAAGTAGACAAAGAATAACAAACAAACAGAACAAGCTACGCCATCCTTGCTTCTGTCTACGTAAATTTATCAATCATTGCAGATTGACTGATATTGGACCAGCTTCCCTACACTTTTAAGAAATAGTACAAAACAATATACATCTATCACCTTCTCTTCCATGTTGATTCTCTTTAGCAGCAGCATTCATCACCACTCAATATAAATACCACCTGCCATTATCCTACACATTTCATAGATCACCACAAAACATATGACTACCTTTGTATTCTCTCCCCTGTAGTTTCAGACTGCCTATAGAAGTAGTTTTTAGCATTTTAGCATCTCTATTACACAATATAATAAAACATATCACAATAATCTCTTTTACTGCTTCTGTCTCTGTGACATTAACAAAGTCTTCATTCCATTGACTCTGCCACCTACTCTTTCAGGAAAAAACCAAACAGAAAATTATCCCTCCCTAACTTTCATTTTCTATTGACTTTTAGAAACAGCATGCCTCACTCTCACCACCTGCATCATCCTTACAACCATTCATCCATAAATTAACTTAGAGTAATAGGTGATCCAGTGAAAATAGGTGATCCAGTGTTTGTATTTTCATTTTATAGCAATCACACCTAGAGGCTAAATTTATACATTTTTTTTGAATGCAAGTATCTAACGCAATAATATTAGATACAGATTTCTATAAAAATAAACTTATTTTAAGCAAATTATTATTGTTCCAGTGCCAATCATATAAATCTTGTGCGGGTCTTGTGTTCCTAATTATATTCATGGCTGATTTTTAAGAAAATGAACCTTCTTCGTTTTGCTTCCATTTCCAACCATATTTAGTAAGCACATAGTGGTTATCCACCATATCTTTTTACCTTATAGTTGTTTTCCAAATTTAAGATATATTGCTAATGTTTTTTATCCTATTAGTGTCATTGTTAATTAGATAGTTTGCTCTCATATATGGCGCCCAAAGATTATTATTCTTTTTTATCCTCCACCATCTCTTGCATTCCCATGCTTCGGCTATTTCTTCTAACCTAGTAAATCCTAACCCCGCATATTCTTTTGGAAAGTAATGATCTTTCCATTTAATCTAATGAAAATACAGTATACCATTCTTCTTTCCCCAAAAAAAAATTAGCTAGTTCTTCTATTTTTCTTATGTAAAATTTAGGCAGTTGCATCACCATTAGGTTGTGCATTGATGTACTTTTTAGTACATGTGTTATGAGTGTAATTCTTCTGCTCTTATTCAATGATTCAGTTTTCCAGCCCACGATTTTGTTTCTAAGCTTAACAATCAAGAAATTTAGGGGCTCTAATTTAAACTCGCCTTCATATAATGAGCACCCAATATAAGAGAGAGCAATTTTATGTAAGCGGAGAATGTATTTTTTATCCTATGTATTAGGCTGAGAGGAGCTTTTTTTTTGATATTTTAAATTGACATTTATTTCTATTGAGCACAAGACTCATTTCTTCATCCATTGTGTGACAAATTTTCATTAGATTCTTTATGGATTTATTATTACCATTGATGAACAAAATGATATCATCTGCATAAGCTAGACAACTGATCTGAGGGGTATCTCTATATTACCTAAAAGTGTATATGTCCCCTCTATTCATTTTAGTTTTCAAGCTAACTATAAATAATTCCAAATATATGTTAAAAAGAGTAGGTGATAGGGGATATCCTTGTCTTAACCCTCGAGTGGGCTTAAACTCTTTCCCCTTCTCCCCTTTTATAATGATGCTGAACTAAGTACTTGAATTACATATTAATATTAAATCTATCCATGCTTCTACAAAGCTTATTTTTCTCATGGAAAAACATAGTACCTACTAGTATACTCTATCAAATTCTTTTGATAGGTCTAATTTGAAGATTACATTATGTCCTCTAGATTTGGAGGAAAACTCTTTCAAGAGTTCTTTAGCCATGCATATAATCTCCATGATCAATGTGTTTTTCATAAAACCAAATTATTCATTTGAAATAATTTTAGGAAGAATAAATCATAGTCTATTTTGCAGTAGTTTTTCCAAAATTATATATATAGAATTACATAGGCTAATGGGTTGGTAGTCTTCTCCTCCTTCGAGATTTTTTTAGGAATAAGGACTATGTGAGTTAGTGCCCACTTTTTATTTATTTTAGCACCATAGAAGAACCAATGAATAAGATTAATAATATCTTGTTTTATTATATCCCAACAATCTTGATAAAATTTAAAATTCTAGTCATCTGGACCAGCTGCACTATCCTAATCCATGCTAAATATAATGTTTTTTTTGCCTTCCTTTTTTGGGAATTTTATTAGTTTCCTATTATCTTCATCATTAATTCTATTATTTTTGTTTTGTATAAATTTATGTCTTATTAGCCTATTATTATCGCATAATAATGATTTATATGTGTCTTCTATAATCTCTTTAATATCTGACTTATTTTCTAACAATATTCTTTCATTATTTATTAAACTATTTATCTTGTGTTTTTGGCTCTTATGAAAAAATTTATCATTATTTATCAATATTCCTTCATTATTTATTTTCATGGCCATAGAAAAAATTTTGTGTATTGGTCTCCCTCTTTTTACCATTTTACTTTTGCTTTATGTTTAAAAAATATTTCTTCCATGTGTAATTTTAGTTTAAGTTCACCCAGTGCCTTATTAAGCACACATAAAGTGCTAGTGCTATTATTTCTCTCATATTCTTTTTCGAGACTTACAATTTTTTGTTTTATTTCTATAATGCTTTTGTTGATGTTGCCAAACTTATTTTTATTCTAGTTTATTAAATTTGATTTCAGTCTATCTAGTTTAACAATGAAGATTTGTTTGGATTACCCTTAGTTGGCACCACCCAAGACTCTTTAACCATGTCTTGGAAGTCATCATGTAGACACCACATATTTTGAAAATTAAATGTAGTGTTTTTCTTTTTAGTGTTTTGGTGGGATATAAGAAGAGTGTTATGATTTGAATAGGTTCTGTTTAGATGCCTAACCTCTATATTCTCAAAAGAATCCAGCCATTTATAATTAAATAGGACTCTTTCCAGTCTATACTAGATAGCTCATTTATTTTTATGATTAATAGTCCATGTAAAGTTTGAACCTAAAAAGCTAGCCTCCAATAAATTACATCTAGTGATTGTCACATTGAAGTGATAACTAGCTTGTAAATTTTTTGGTCTACCACCTTTATTTTCCGATGCATTTATACAGTATTAAAGTTTCCTCCTATTATCCAGGGTGTGTTTTTTAATGCTGTATCCTCCAATATTTTCCAAAGTTCTATCCTTTTTTCTTTGAAATTGCTAGCATAAACTACTGAAATAATTGCTAGATTTCTTTTATTTAGGTTGAGATTTATAATTTGTTTGAATTCCTCAATCATTGTGATATTCATATAATCTTTCCACATAACCCATATTTTACTAGCTTTATTATAGAAAGCATTTGTGAGACCTAAGTTATTCTTAAAATCTTCTAGCTACTTATTATCTACCATAGGTTCAGCTAACATTAAAAGTGAAATTTTGTATTTTTTTATTATATTTTTAGTCTGTTTAAGGATGAGTTGGTTATTCCCCGAATATTCCAGGATACATATTTAAACATTAATTAAGGATTTTAGTTGAGCTCTTGTTTTACAATTTGTATCATAGGTTTTATTTAGGTAATTTTTAATATTTCTTGTCTTTTTAATGCGATAAGATCTCTGAATTAAATCAGATCATCCCTCCTTTTCAATAATAGGCAATTGTAAGCTTATAATTTTCAGTTCTTCCAAGGCCCATTTCCTATTAATTATTTATGCCCTCCTCTTTTCGAAGTCTATGTCATCTTTAGACTTTGAAGGGTAATTTGATTCTGTAGGGGCTATGTCATTTCAGCTTTAAGTTTATGCTTTAGAACCAACTTTAGAACCTGAGAGCCACCCCTCTATGTCTTATATAATTAACTATTTTTTAGGTTTTCTAGTTCTAATAACTATGTCTTTAATTTTATCCATCTTAGTTCAAAATTTTTCTGCTACAGATTGCACAGAGTTGTTGTTTGTAGTTTATGTTGATATGGGAGGAGATTCTGTTAATGTAATAGAATTAATCAAAGTATCAGTTTGATTACTCTTATCTTCCACATTGAGCTGCCCTTGTTTATTTATGGGTATGTACACCCATTTCTCTTTTTTTCCTGCCAAAGTTCTCAATGTTCAATTTATCCCAAGACTTAGCCATACATTCCTTTGTTGAATGACCCCTTATTTTACACTGCCGACATTAGCTAGGGAGCTATTCACAGATGATATATTGCCAGTAGCTTATTTCTTTATTCTGCCCAATTCATATCCTTTGCGGGATAGGAGCTTGTAAGTTAACCTCTATGCAAACCCTTGCCACACTTGGTCTAGTAAGAGTTGTAGTGATTCCATCCATTAATAGAGAATTTCCAATACTTTTAGAGATGGAGAAGAGAAACATTTTATTGAATAAGTAAATAGGTAGTTGAGGTAGAAAAAACCATACCAGAAAGAGTGAGTTTTCTTCCATCGCATAAAATTATGCCATCCATTTGAATGTTCTCTTAGGGAGCTGTATATATTCTAGTTCTCCTTCAATCAGAAGCGAAGGTGGTCCTCTACTATGAAAAATTATAGAAGTATATGCTTGTTGTCGATAGCACCCACCTTGACCAAGCCCATGAGCATTAGCAAGGAGAAGAATTCACGTATTTCATTTATCCATGGATGCCCACCGGAGAATTTCCCAATGAGCATTAGTTTGTAAACTTTTGAGCGGTTTAAAATTTCTTCGGGGAGAAGAAAATCACGGGCTCACCATTTTTAGCTGAGGGTTGTTTATTAGGTGGGGTAGATAGAGGATATGTTATGGTAAATGATTTCTTATGTGCAAGATAATCAATTTTCTCCATTTTCAGCTCTAACACAACACTTTCTTCCACAAATTGAATATTTCTCTTTCTAAAATTTCCACTTTCTCTCTCTAGTTCTTAGAGCTTTGGATTTTAGAAAAATGAGTTCTTCTTTCTTTTTTATTCTTCTTATTTTAGTTATTCTTCTTATTTTTATTTTTTTACTAATTCTTGTTATTTTTGTTATTTTTTTTTCTTCTTATTCTAATTATTATTCATATTTTTTTATTCTTCTTATTCTTTATGTGCATCTAATTCTTCTAATTCTTCTTATTATTTTTATTCTTCTTATTCTTCTTTTTCTTTGTATCCATCTATTTTTTATTTTTATTCTTAGTCATCATATTCGACTTTTTATTTATATATTTTTTTCTTCTTATTCTTCTTATTCTTTTTATTTATCTTATTATTATTTTTTTTATTATCATTCTTATTTTTGTTATTTTTTTTATTTTACTTATTCTTCTTATTTTTATTGTTGTTCTTATTCTTCTTAATCTACATATTTTTGATATTCTTCTAATTCTTCTTATTATTATTCATCTTCTTTTTCTTATTATTATTATTATTCTTCTTCATATTCTTATTCTTCTTAATATTATTATTATTATTATTATTCTTAATCTTCTTATTTTTCTTATTCTTATTATTCTTCTCTCATTCTTCTTATTCTAGTTATTCTTTTTATTCTTCTTCTTTTTTTTGAAAGTTTATTTATTAATTATAACCCTCTCTTTCTACGGAGGAATACCATTTTTACAACCTACTTGCTTGCTACCCATAACCCTTTACACCCTTTTCACCTACACTAAGCATTAGTAATCGTAAATATGATGAAAGTAAACGCGGGCAAATATTTGTTCATTCTAATCCATATAGAGAACAATTTTGAGTTTTTGTTGGGATTTTCAGCATTGTTGCTGCCTGCACTTTGTTGCGGGTTGAGAGAAGAATCTTTATCCTTCATTCCCTTTCTTCCAACTAGCTTCCTTTCCCTTCCTATCGGGCCTTTACTTTTGTCCCGTCACTTTATTGAGAGAAGGCTTAATTAAACGTGGTGCTATCTCCTGAAATCTTCAGCGAACACCCGTATGCTTGTACTTCCTCTACCTATCACCTGCATACATGCCACAAACACAAAGAGAATTCCAGCCTCCAGCCTGCTGGAACTCTTTCTCACTGTTCTGGATTCTTCGATTCCAAGGGTCCATTTCTGCTGTCCGCATAGCAGTTTTGGTTGCTATCTCCTTCAATCCAAGCATCCATTTCTCACTATTCTGACTTGTGCTCTCTCCTTCGATCCAAGCATCCATTTCTGCTGTCAGCATAGCAGCTTTTGGTTGCTCCCAATTGTGGACAGCAGCCTTCTATAGTGTACACACCCTAGCCTAATTTTGTGGACTTCTAAATTACATTAAGTAATACAGACACTACAGAAACTTATAAAACAAACCACACCAAAACATAAACCATTTCACATAACCACATCAGTACAAAGTTCATATAGACTTGGAATTTATAATGCTGGAGATACGCATGTTGGTTCCTCCTATTTTAGATATCCTTACTGCTAAGAAAAATGCAACAGAAAAGAACGAAAACAGAACAACCGAAACTGCAGGTATATAGCCACATTTTTATTATTCATATATACAGAATCTTCCTTCAGAACGTGGAAGAATTGAGCGCGTCTGGAGCCTTCCCTGTGCTAATATAATAACAAAAGAACTAGAAAACTCACAGCAATGATGAATTCTTGGAACTTCTTTCAATCTTTTTTGATTATTCGTATGTATGGGAACCATTCCGTCGTTATTATTATCCGTCGTTATTTTTGTTTAGCGAAGGATATTCTCATTTACCTTGCTAATTTCAGATAGAGAATTTATCTTTTTTAGCAAGGGATTTTACAGCCGCTAACTTTTTAGCTAGGGACACTTTCCGTTACTAAAATTTAGCAAGAAGCACTTTAGATAGGCAACCATTCCATCGGTAATCCATCACTATATCATTTTAGTGACGATAAATACCCATTTAACTAGGGAATTGTCCCTAGCTAAATGGGGGTTTTCTTGTAGTGTACTAGAATAAGAATAATAAGAAGAATAAGAAGAATAATAACAATATGAACAATAAGATTAATAAGAAGAATAAAAAGAATAAGAATAATAAGAAGAATAAGAAGAATTAGAAGAATAAAAAAAACAAGAAGAAAAAGTAGGATAAAAAGAATAATAAGAATAAGAATAGAATAATAATAATAATAATAATAATAATAATAATAATAACAAGAAGAATAAAAGAATAAGTAGAATAAAAAGAATTATAAAAATAAGAAGAATAAGAATAATAAGAAGAAAAAGAAGAAAAGAAAGAATAGTAAGAAAAAGAAATTAAAAAAGAATTAGAAGAATAAGAGAAATAAGCAAAATAAAAAGAATTAGAAGAATGAGAAAAAAGAAGAATAAGAAGAATAAGGAATATAAGAAAAATAAGAATAATTAGAAGAATAAAAAGAATAATGAGATTAATAAGAATAAGAAGAATAAAAAATAATAATAAGAATAAGAAGAAATAAAAAAGAACCAGATGAATAATACGAATAAGATGAATAAGATATATAATAATAATAAAAAGTATAACATGTATAAAAAGAATAACAAGAATAAGAATATAAGAAGAATAAGAAGTAAAAAAAGAAATAAAGAATAAGAAGAATAAAAATAATAAGAATAATAAGAATAATAAGAAACATAAAAAGAATAATAAGAATAAGAAAAATAATGGAAATAATAAAAATAATAAGAAGAATCATAAGAAGAATAAGAAGAATCATAAAAATAAGAAGAATATTAAAAATAATAAAAAAGGAAGAATAAGAAGAATAATAAAAATAAGAAGAATCAAAAAAATAAGAAGAATTATACAAATAATAAGAATAAGCATAATAATAAGACTAAATATAGTTTCAAGAAAAGCTGAATAAGAATAATTAGATGTCTTAGAAAATTAAAAAAAATAAGAAGAATAAGATGAATAAGAAGAATAAGAAGAATAAGAATAAAAATAAGAATAGTGGAAATAATAAAAATAAGAAGAATAAAATTAATAAGAAGAATAAGAAGAATAAGTAGATTAAAAAGAATAATAAGAATAAGAAGAATTAGAAGAATAAGAAAAATAATAATAATAATAAGGATAATTAGTATAAAAAAGAATAAGAATAATAAGAAGAATTAAATAATTATAATAATAAGTAAATAAAAATAATCAAAAGAATAAAAAGGATAAAAAGTATAAGAATAATAAGAAGGATAAAGAGAATAAGGAGAATAAGAGAATAAAGAGAATAAATAGAATTTGGAGAATAAAAAGAATAATGAGAATAAAAAGAATATAAATTATTAGAAGAATTAGAAGAACAAGAAGGAAAAAGAAAAATAATATGAATAAAAGTATTAGAAGAATAAGAAGAATAAGATAGAATAAGAAGAATAAGAAGAATAAGAAGAATATGAAAAATAAGAAGAATAACAAGAATACGAAAAATAAGAAGAATAAGAAGAATAATAATTATAATAAGAAAAATAAAAAAAAAGAAGGATAAGAAGAATAAGAGGATAAGAAGAATAATAAAAAAAGAAGAATAATAAGAATAATAAAAATTAGAAGACTTCAAAGAATTTGAAGTAAAATAACAAGATAAAAAAGAATAAGAAGAACAAGAAGAATAAAAAGAATAAGAAAAATAAGAAGAATAAGAAGAACAAGAAGAATAAGAAGAATAAGAAGAATAAGAAGAATAAGAAGAATAAGAATAATAAGAATAATAAGAATAATAAGAAGAATAAGAAGAATAAGAAGAATAAGAAGAATAAGTGGAATAAGAAGAATAAGAATAATAAGAAGAATTAAATAATTATAATAATAAGTAAATAAAAATAATCAAAATAATAAGGATAAAAAGTATAAGAATAATAAGAAGAATAAAGAGAATAAAGAGAATAAGAAGAATAAGAGAATAAGGAGAATAAATAAAATTAGGAGAATAAAAAAGAATATGAATTATTAGAAGAATTAGAAAAATAAGAAGGAATAAGAAAAATAATATGAATAAAAGTATATGAAGAATTAGAAGAAAAAGATAGAATAAGAAGAATAAGAATAACAAGAAAAAAATAATAAGAATAATAAGAAGAAAAATAAGAAAAAGAAGGATAAGAAGAATAAGAATGATAAAAAGAATAAGAAGAATAATAAAAAAAGAAGAATAATAAGAATAATACAAATTAGAAGACTTCGAAGAATTTGAAGTAAGAAAAATAAGAAGAATAAGAAGAATAAGAACAATAAAAAAAATATGAAGAATAAGAAGAATAAGAAGAATAAGAAGATTAAGAAGAATAAGAACAATAAGAATAATAATAAGAATAAGAAGAAAATTAAAACTATTAAGATTATGAATAATAATAAGAATAAGTAGAATAAGTAGAATTAGAATAATAAAAAGAATATGAATAATAACAAGAGTTACTTGAATAAAAGGATAAGAACAATAACAATAATAAGTAGTATAAGAACAATTAGAAAAATATGTAGAATAAGAAGAATAAAAAAAATTAGAATAATAACAAGAATATGAAGAATGAATTAGAAGAATAAGAAGAATAAGAAGAATAAGAAGAATAAGAAGAATTTGAAGAATAAGAATAATTAGAATACTTAGAAGTATATAAAGAATAAGTTTAATAAGAAGAATAAGAAGAATAAGAAAAATAAGAAGAATAAGATTAATAAGAAGAATATGAAGATTAAGAACAATAAGAAGAATACGATTAGTAAGAAGAATAAGAACAATAAGAAGAATAAGAAAAATAAAAAGAATAAGAAAATAAGAAGAATAAGAAGAATTAAAAAAAATAAGAACATAAGAGTGAAAGCAAAGGAACCTTTAAATCTGCAAAGGAACAGATAATAAACAAGATGAGGGTGTCACCATACTCTCTCATGTTTTGCTCTCAAGTTCTAGAGAGAGAAACACATTTTTTTAGAAAGAGAAACAACAATTCTCATTGAAGAAGAAGCTGATTTCATGCTAAAATGGAGCAATTTGATCTATTAAGTGATAAGAAGTCATTTGCTCATCAAATTAAAAAGACCACATATCACTATTCTGAATTTTTGGAAATTAACGGGGAAAAACGGAGAACCCTCGATAGATTTCTCCCCTTCTGATATTAAATTAACAGGGATTGGAAATAAAAATAGATTATGGATTGGATAGAAGTGAACCTACTGCATAGAAGCTCGGTTCTGCATAGAAGTGAACCTACTGCAGCACATCCCTCATCGCATATGGATTGGAAATAAAAATGGGGATGGCTTCAGGCAAGAATTGATTCTAGAAAACCTTCCAAGCTATTGCTACTACTGTAATAAACTGGGGCATTCATGTGAATAGTGTCTGGTTAAAAAAATATAGAGAAGATAAACAATGGAATGTCCCTA
The DNA here is from genome assembly GCA_029783825.1 of Sapria himalayana. Classification (NCBI taxonomy): domain Eukaryota; kingdom Viridiplantae; phylum Streptophyta; class Magnoliopsida; order Malpighiales; family Rafflesiaceae; genus Sapria; species Sapria himalayana. Next base: position 357,231 of record JAREIK010002300.1, on the reverse strand, counting down.
GAACAGAATCAAGAAATTAGAGGAAAGAATATTGAATTAAACCCCCCCCCCCAACATAGTGAACAGAACTGTAATGAAGCTGTTACAGGAATGGAAATTGTGGAATATGTCCCCACTAGGAAAGAAGAGTCCGAAGGGGCTAGAAAAACAAATAACTTAGAGGAAAATGCTAAAAACCATTAGCTAATCTTAAAAATAGCCGAAATAAATAAAAGGTTTAGGAGAGGTAGATTCGAATCCAGAAAAAAGAGGGTAGGGAGAGGTAAAGGCGTAGAGGAGTTAGGTAATAACTCAGATGAAGATTTAGAGGTTAGAAGCGATTCCATTTTAAACAAAAATGAGGAAGAATTTTATTTTATAAAAGCCACCAAAGATGATTTAGAAACTATAAATTTAACAAATCTAATGGTGGATAGAGATGAAGCCATAAAGGAAATAAAACTCATGGCACTACAACTAGGCACGGAATGGAAAAATGAAAAATCAGGAAGTGCTAGTTCGATTAAAAAATCTAGAAACAGAAAAAAATACTTAAATAAAACATATGAATCAAAATGTACTACAAGAGCTCGGGCTAAATCCACTTTTAATGTTTAGATTTCTTTACTGGAATGTGAGGGGTATTGCAAACCCCTCTTCAATAAAAAGAGTTAAAAAATTAATACAATTATATAAAACTCCAATAATTATACTTGTCGAACCCATTGTAAATAAGGATAAACTAGAATACTACAAAAATATACTAGGGTTCGATTACTCTTTCTCTAATAAAAATAACAAAATCTTGATTTTCTGGAAAAGCTTATTTAATATAATTATTTTAGAAGATATGAATCAAATTATTAACTTCTCTCGAGATAATGGTCAAGAGGAGATAATTTCAATAGTTTATGCCAAATATACTAAGGAGGGTAGAAAGGAGCTTTGGAATGATATTCTTAAAACTGCTAAAATAAATAAACCATGGATAATAGGAGGAGATTTCAATATTATAAGAAAGGCTAGTGAGAAAAAAGTGGGCAAACCCCCCAATAAAAAAGCTATCACTCACTTTAATGATACGATATTATAGGCTAGTTTGATGGAAGCTAACTTTTCAGGCTCCCAATACACTTGGTGCAATAACTGGAAAGTTAAAGGCACCATATGGACAAGATTAGATAGAATTCTACATAATGTCAAATGGCTAGAATCTTATGGCTCCACAACCATTAGACATTTAAACAGAACCTGTTCTGACCACAATCCATTATTAATATCCATAGAAAAAAATAAATTCAAGAATAAGTCATTTAAATTTCAGAATGCATGGACCTTACATCATGCTTTCATCAATACAGTTAAAAATTCATGGAGGCAAGAAACAATAGGTAATCCTGTTCAAATCTTGAATAATAAATTAGAAAGGCTTAAAAAGCACTTAATAATATGGAATGAAGACTCCTTTGGTAATATTAATAGTAACATTATAGAAGAAGAAAAGAAAGTTGAAAAAATAGAGTTAGAATATGAAACACTTCAAAATTCAGATATTAGAAAGGAACTAAATAAAGCACAAGCTGAATTAAAATTAAAATTACTAATAGAGGAAGTATTTTGGAAACAAATAGCTAAAATAAAATGGATTAAAGAAGGAGATAAAATACGAAGTTTTTCCAGAAAACAGCCAAAATCAAGACTCAAAAACAAAGAATAAATGGTACAAAAAATAACCTAAACAAATGGGTAGACACTAACCTAGAAATTAAAAACCACCTTGATGAATATTTTGATAACCAATTTAGAGTAATTACAAATTTGATTGGAGACTATCTCCTAAATAAGATAGATCACAAAATTACCAACGAAGAAAATGATGCACTTACCAAATTCCCAGATGAAGAAGAACTGAAGTTTATTGTTTTTAGCATGGATATAAATAGTGCCCGGGGCCCTGATGGGTGGAACAATGAGTTCTATCAAAATTGTTGGTCAATCATAAAAAATGACCTCCTAGGGGCTATACATTGGATATTCTATGGCGTAGAAATAGGCAAGAAATGGAGTGGTTCGTACTTGGTCCTTATTCCCAAAATAGAAAACCCCCAAAAAGCTGAAGACTTTAGACCTATCAGCCTGTGTAACTCTATTTATAAAATTTTGACCAAGCTACTTCAAAACAGATTAGCTGGGGTATTGCCAAAAATCATTTCTAAAGAACAATCAAGTTTTATGAAAAATAGATTATTAATGGAAAATGTTTGTTTAGCTAAAGAAATGATCAGAGAAATAGGAACCAAATCTAGAGGTCATAATGTATTGCTAAAATTAGATCTCTCAAAAGCTTTTGATAGAATTGAATGGAAAATTTTATGTTTTGTCATGAGAAAGATGAGTTTTTCTGAAACATGGACTGATTTGATTTATAGATGCATATAAAGTCCTTGGATTAAAATTCTTGTCAATGGAGAACTAGGAAAAGATATCAAGCCAATGAGAGGATTAAGGTAAGGTGATCCTCTTTCTCCTTCACTCTTTAATATCTACCTAGAGCTCCTCATTGTTAATGTCAAAAACAAAATTATCTCAGGAAGTATAGGTCAGTTTAGTCAGCCTTCTAATACCCCTTTAGTGGGATACTTGGCTTATGCTGATGATGTGATCATCTTCACAAATGGAAGCTCCAGATCCCTACATAACCTCATGGAGTTGTTAAAAGTTTTAGAAGAAGAAATGGGACAGAAAATTAATAATAAAAAATGCCAATTCATGATTTCCAAAAAAGCCCCGATAAGTTTAGGCCATAGAATCTACAAAATAACAGGTTTCACACAAATAAAAGGTGCACTTCAATATCTTGGATGCCCAATATACGAAGGAAAACTAAAATCAATATACCTAGATTTTCTACTTGAAAAAATTAAAAATAAAATTGTTGGCTGGAAAGTGGACATAATTTCCATGAGTGGTAGAATTGCTCTGATCACCAATGTGTTACAAAGTATAGTCATGCAGAATCTGATGATTACTCACCTTCCAGTATCGGATACAAAAATGATAGAGAAGGAATTGGCTCATTTTTTATGGGGATCAAAAAGTGGCAAAAGAAAGTTACATTGGAAGAAATGGAAAGATCTTTGCTACCCCTTATAGGAAACAGGCCTCGGCTTTACTAATTTAAACGATCTAGCTAAAGCGTGGGGGTGCAAAAGATGGTGGAGGCTCAAAAGAAAAATAATCTATGTGCTGAATTTATGAGAGCAAAATATTGTATAGAGGATGATATAAATAGGAATAGAAATAAGAACAAAGCATCTCAAATCTGGATTCAAATGCTCAACCAAAAGGAATTAGTGGAAAAACACTCTAAACTCACTAAAAATGGTTGGAAATGGACTTTGAGTGCAGACGGAATATTCTCACTTAAAACCACTAAAGAAAAAGTAAGAAGTAGGAAGGAAATGAATCCTTTATTTAAATGGATATGGAATAATGATAATAGTCAAAAAATTAAAACGAACACATGGAAAGTTCTTTCAAATATTATTCCTATAAATGAAAACATAAAAAAAAAGGCATACAACTTGCCTCGAGATGTGAATGTTGTTTGCAAGAACTAGAATTGCTTGATCATTTGTTTTCCCAAGGCAATATAGCCATGGAAATCTGGGGAAGACTAGAATCTGAATTGGGATTAAAACATGCAAATATATTTTTTAGAAATATACTATAAATGGAGTAATGCGCATTATCAGCACAGTTCACAGAAATGGCTTAAAAATAACATACTTCACATTCCTATATGGTGTATATGGAAAGCCATGAATAATAGCATATATGAAGGGCACAGAATGGACCCTGAGGACATATGGAAAGCAATAATGATTGAAATAAAAATCGCCTTGGAATCTTCCCCACTTGTAGCTCAAAGCCCTCTTCTAGATACTCATACTCTAAAATTATGGAATCTCACGGTATCTAAAATCAAACCACTAAAAGCCATAGGAATTAATTGGGAAAACCAGAAAAATGTAGATTAGCCCTCAACACCGATAGTAGCTTCGACATGAACATAGGCCTAGCTGGTGGAGGAGGTGCCTTAAGGGACTTTTCTGGTCACTAAATACTCGCCTACTCAGGTCCCAATAATGCGTCATATGCCCTCCACGCAGAAATATTAGCATTAAGGGATGGACTCAGAATATGTTACTCTAAAGAGCTAAAAAATATAGATATACAAATAGACTCTAAAATATGGGTAGACTTAGTAAATAACAAAAGCAGCATGTGGAAATTTGAAGTGGAGTTAGAAGAAATTAAAAATTAAAGATTTCTTTAAATGCATCACCCATACACATATTTAGGGAAGCAAATGCCTTAGCAGATAAATTAGCAAAAGAATGAAAATTTAATGAATCCCATGTATATGAGGAAGACTCTCTCCTAGAGAGATTTAAAGGTATTATAAAACTAGATAAAAAATAATGCACATACATATGAATAATCAAAAAAGTTTGAAAGGAGATTTAAGGATTCATCTTTGCTGTGAGTTTTCTAGTTCTTTTGTTATCATATCAGCACAGGGCAGGCTCCAGACGCGCTCAATTCTTCCAGGTCCTGAAGGAAGATTCTGTATATATGAATAATAAATTTGTGGCTATATACCTGTAGTTTCGGTTGTTCTGTTTTCCTTCTTTTCTTTTGCATTTTTCTTAGCAGCAAGGATATCTAAAACAGGAGGAACCGACATGCATATCTCCAGCATTATAAATTCCAAGTCTATATGAACTTTGTACTGATGTGGTCATGTTAAACGGTTTAAGTTTTGGTGTGATTTGTTTTATAAGTTTCTGCAGTGTCTGTATTACTTAATGTAATTTAGAAGTCCACAAAAGTAGTCTAGGGTGTGTATACTATAGAAGGTTGCTGTCCACAATTGGGAGCAACCAAAAGCTGTTATGCTGACTGTAGAAATGGATGCTTGGATCGAAGGAAATAGTACAATTGCAGTGAGAAAGGATGTCCACAATTACAGTGAGAAATGGATGCTTGGATCAAAGGAGATAGCATCCAAAAGCTGCTATGCTGACAGCATAAATGGATCCTTGGATCGAAGGATCTAGAACATTGAGAAAGAGTTCCAACATAAGCTGGAGGCTGGAATTCTCTTTGTGTTTTTGGCATGCATGTAGGTGACAGGTAGAGGAAGTACAAGCATACGGGTGTTCGCGGAAGATTTCAGGAGATAGCACCACGTTTAATAGAGCCTTCTCTCAATAAAGTACCTGGACAGAAGTAAAGGCCCGATAGCAAGGGAAAGAAAGCCAGTTGGAAGAAAGGGAATGAAGGATAATGATTCATCTCTCAACCAGCAACAAAGTGTAGGCAGCAACAATGTAGAAAATCTCAACAGAAACTCAAAATTGTTCTCTAAACAGATTAGAATGAACAAATATTTGTCCACGTTTACTTTTATCATATTTACAATTACTAATGCTTAGTGTAGGTGAAAGGGTGTAAAGGATTATTGGTAGCAAGCAAGTAGGTTGTAAAAATGGTATTCCTCCGCTGCAAGAGAGGGTTATAATTAATAAATAAACTTTCCAAAAAAAATTAAAAGAATAAGAAGAATAAGAAGAATAAAAGAATTAGAAGAATTAGAAGAATAAGAAAAATAATAAGAATAATATGAATATGAAGAATAAAAATAATAAGAATAATAAAAAGAATAAGAAGAATAAGAAGAATAATAGAATAAGAAGAATAAGAAGAATAAGAAGAATAAGAGGAATAAGAAGAATAAGAAGCACTAAAAGAATAAGAAGAATAAGAAGAATAAGAAGAATATGAAGAATAAGATGAATACAAAGAAAAAGAAGAATAAGAAGATTAAGAAGAAAAAAAATAAGAAGAAATATAATAATAAAAAATTAAGTAGAATAAGAATAATATTAATAATAAGAATAATAATAATAATAATAATATAGAAGAGTAAGAAGAATTTTAAGAATAAGTAGAATAATAAGAATTAGAAGACTTAAAAGAATTAGAAGACTTAGAAGAATAAGCAGAATAAGAAGATTTTGAATAATACGAAGAATTAGAAGAATAAAAAGAATAAAATGAATAAAAAGAATAAAAATAATAAGAATAATAAGAACAATAAGATGAATAAGAAGTGTTAGAAGAATAATAATAGTAATAAGAAAGAATAATAAAAATAATAAAATGAATAAGAATAATAAGAATAATAAGAATAAATAAAAAAATAAGAAGAATTAGAATAATAAGTAGAATAAGAAGAATAAGAAAAATAAAAAATAATAAAAAGAATATGAAAATTAAGAAGAATAAGAAGTTAAAAAAAGAGAGGGTTTTCATTACTTTCAAGTTCTAGAGAGAGAAAGTTGAAATTATAGAGAGAGAAATTTTCGATTGATGGAAGTAAGTGGTGAATTCAATTTGAAATTGTAAAAAATTGATTATCTTGCATATAAGAAATCATTTAATAACACTAATCAATTAATTGTGCCTCCCATTAAATTATTATCGAAGAAAAACGTCGATCCCTCAATATTTATTCCTCTAATAGACATCAAAAAACTATCTAATCTTTACAAATACACTCTCATTGAAAAACTTTTTCATGGGCATTTTCATATTTAAGAAATTTTAGATTTCATCTCCTCGTTAAAATTCAAAGGCTTGATTAAACTAGGTGTGATTGATGGTAAGCATGTATTGTTATAGCTCTTTACTAAATAAGATTTTCTATGTCTGTGGCTTAAGGAAACCTAGAATATATTGGGATATCCCATGCGTATATTTAAATATACACTAAATTTTAACATCAAGTAAAAAAATCCCTCTATGCCCGTATAATTTCTTCTACCTCTTCTGCCCATTAATTCATTTAAAAAAGCTCCGCTCTTCTCCACCTCTAATCTCATCGAAAAACGATTGTTAATGGATGGAGTAACGACCAATCTCTTGTGGCCTAATGTGGCCAGACTTTGTATTGAAGTTAATCTTCAATTTCCTATCCCGCATAGGATATGGATTGTCCAGAATAACGAAGTAGGTTTCTTGCAATCAATAATTCCAGAAATTCTTCCTAGCTACTGTGATACATGTAAGAAAAGAGGACATGAAATGGAAAAAATGCTTAACTAATAATTAGAAATATAAAGTAGAACATAAAAGGAAGGTTTAGGTCAGAAAGGAAGAAAAAATTGAGAACCAGGAGGTAATAAATATGGAAGACAATCAGAAGCAGGGTCTAGAACCTCCTACTCTTAAGTCTTCTGTTACAGAAATAAACAAGGATCATGTGCAACCTCCTACACAAGATATTTATTCACCAGAAATAGCAAGAATAAGAAAAATGATGGATAAAAATGAATAACTAGTGATTATAACTAGAAAACCAAAGATAAAATCGTCTGTAAATATAGAAGAATGGTTTACTTCTTCCAAAATGGACTCGGATTCTAATTCCATTAAAACTTGTAACAATATGCAAACTGAAATAGGAACAAAAAATGTGAATTACTCTAAAGATGATATTGATGTAGAAAAGAGTAGAATGACAATTTATAATAGAGAAAGGGCTATAGAAGACTTAAAAATTATAAGTCTACAGATGGATAAAATGCTCAAAGGTAAAGAAATTCAAGAACATAACATCTTAAAAAGATTAGAAATTCAAAAAAAACATATACAAATGTCATATGATTCAAAGTGTAAGACATTAGCTTAATTAAAATCCATGAATAATGCATAGATACTTATTCTGGAATATTCTGGGAATAGCCAATTCCTCATCCTTAAACAGATTAAAGAAATTGATAAAATGCTATAATATCATTAACATTGAAGAATATGATCAAATAATTAATCTTAGTCTAATTATACATGTAAAATGAATTATTTCAGTAGTGTATGCTAATAACTCTAAAGAAAAAAAAGGAACTATTGAAAGTCATGGAGGATACCTCAAATAAAAAAACTCCATGGATAATATGAGATGACATTAACATGATCAGTAATGTGGAAGAGAAAAAAGTTGGTAGACCAATTAATGCACAAGCTAGTGATCATTTTAATGAAATGATATCTAGTTGTAATCTATTAAAGACTAATTTGTTAGGTTCAAACTACACCTAGACTAACAACCACAAAGAGAAATGAGTTATCTGGTCTAAGACTAGATAGAATCCTTTTCAATAGAAAATGGATGGATTCTTTTGGCAACATAGAAGTCAAACACTTGAACAAAACATATTCAGATCACAAGCCACTCCTTATTAACCTACAAAAGATAGAACTCAAAAAAATATTCTTCACTTTCCATAATATGTTGTGCCTGTATATGGACTTCCAAGACATTGTGAAAGATTCTTGGTCTCAGCTAGCAAAAGGCAACCCAAATTAAATTCTTATAGTAAACCTAAATAGATCGAGATTAAGTCTAATAAATTGAAATTCAAAAAAGTTTGGTAATATCAATAAGATCATCATAGAAATAGAATAAATATTAACAAATTAGAAGAAACATATGATATAAATCAGGGTCTGAGCAATCTTTGTGTTTTAATAAAACTCAAGGTGAACTTAAACTAAAATTACTCATGGAAGAGATTTTCTGGAAACAAGGAGCCAAAGTAAATTTTTTAGCTAGCTTCAAAAATTAAGAATAAAAAACATAAAATAATTGGAATAAAGAATAATGAAAGAATATGGTTAGAAAATAAAATACAAATTAAAGATTCTCTAAAAGATATATATAAAACACTATTATGTGATAAAAAGAATCTTAAAAGGACAAAAACTATTGCAAACATAAATAACAAAATCAATGATGAAGATAATAAGAACCTAATGGAATTCTTGGTAGAAAAAGAAATCAAAAACACTATATATAGCATGGATAAGGATAGTGTAGCTTGTCCAAATGGTTGAAATAACATGTTTTTTCAAGCCTGCTTTGATATTATTAAGGAAGATATTTTTCAGGTCATCTAGTGGTTCTTTTGTGGTGCAGAAATTAATAAAAAATGGGCATTAACTCATATAGTTTTTATTCCTAAAAAGAAAAACCCCCAAGGAGGAGAGGATTACCGACCTATTTGTCTATGCAATTTGATTTATAAAATTTTGGTGAAACTGTTGCGAAATAGAATAGGTCATATACTTCCCAAAATTATTTCAAAGGAGTAATCAAGTTTTATGAAAAATAGATTAATCATTGAGAATATATGTCTGGCTAAAGAACTCATGAAAGAGTTATCCTTCAAAGCTAGAAAACATAATATTATATTCAAACTAGACCTATCGAAAGCCTTTGATAGAGTAGATTGATAGGTCTTATGCTTTACTATGAGAAAAATGGGATTTGCAAAAGCATGGATAGATTTAATCAATATATGCATATCTAGCACTTGGTTCAAGATTATCATAAACAGGGAGAAAGGAAAAGAGTTTAAACCTACTCGAGGTTTAAGGCAAGGAGACCCCTTACCTCCCTTACTCTTTTATAAATCTTAAATTATTTATAGCTTATCTAAAAAGAAAAATGAGTAAAGGAGACAAGCTCCTTTACAGGCATCACAAAGATTCTCCACAGATAAATTTTCTAGCATATGCGGACGACATCATATTATTCACTAATGGTAATAAGAAATCCATAAAAAATTTAATGAAAATTTTTCAAATAATAAAAAAGAAACGAGATTAATGCTGAATAGAAATAAATGTCAATTTAAAATATCAAAGAAAGCCCCTCCGAGTTTAATTCACAAGCTTACAGAAATTACAGGTTTCTCTCACTAGAAAGGAGCGACCTTGCATCTTGGTTTCCCAATATATGAAAGAAAAATTAAATTATAATACCTTGACTTTTTATTAGGAAAGCTTAGGAACAAGATAGCAGGATGGAAGGTAGAATCTCTGAACATGAGTGGGAGATTTATGCTCATCACACATGTACTTCAGTGCTTATTAATGCACAATTTAATAATTATGCAACTGCCTAAATTTTTTATTAAAAAAATAGAAAAAGAACTAGCTAATTTTCTTTGGGGTAAGATGAATAACAAGTCAAAACTTTACTGGATAAAATGGAAAGTCTTGTTCTTTCCAAAAGAGGAAGCAGGCTTAGGCTTCACTAGATTAGAAGACATAGCGGAAGTTTGGGCCTACAAGAGGTGGTAGAAAATAAAAGAAAACAAAAACCTCTGGGCACTATATATGAGAGCCAAGTATTTAGATAATAATGACACTAACAGGATGAGAAAGCTAAACAATGAATCTCAAATATGGAAACAAACACTTAAAAAAATAGAAATGGTAGATAAACATATTGTCTTAACCAAGTATGACTAGAAATAGAAATTAAGCGAGGAAGGCTTATTCTTCTTTAAATCAGCAAAGAACTTAGTTAGGATTAGAAAACCCCAACAAGAAGTGTTTGAAAGTTTGAAGCTCACAACATGCCAGCTAATTATAGAGGCATCCTCAAGCTAGATGAACTTGAATACCCTATACTTGGGAAAGTTAAAATGAACTGTTAATGGTTGGTATGTATGGAAAGTTTTACAACCAAATGCATAAAATGCATGAAGATTATAGTATAAACTCTAGGTAAGAAGCTTAAGCATGATCCTTTTGTGTTATTATAATTGCTCCATATAGTACTTCCTTAGCATCAAAGATATCCCTTGGATCAAAAAAGGGTAGAAAGTATCGCGCCAAGTTTACAAGGAGGAAGTGAAAAGGACTATCCAAAGCAGGTAAAGGTAAACTCATCTATAGAAAAATAGGATGTATTTAATTTTTACAGGTGGAGAAACAAGGATAATAAGCTCGAATAAATCTCAGAAGAATCCCAAAAAAAAATTTAAGGGAGTAGGCAGAACACCTTAGAAGAAAACTTCAACAATTTATGTTATAGTTTGCTTGGTACCATTTGTTGATTGTGCATATAGATACTAGAAAAGAGTTAAAAGACAACAAGTTAAAAATGGCAAGTTCCTTATGTTGTTATAAGAATCAGGGTGAAAGAAAACATGGAACCTAAAATAGTTAGCCTGATACTACTTTTTGCTACAATATAGAATTTAGATTCAAAACATAAAGAAGTCATGATGAAGTGATGCTAAGCATTGGAGGATGAAGGCCCCTGCTAGTTCATTTATGTGTTAGTTATGGTTTGCCTTGTAGAGTTTTCATTTTGTGCAAGTAGATACTTGAAGGGAGTGAAAAGACTGCAATGGTCATGCCTTGCTGGTGAAAATAGTTAACTGCTCAACTTGAGGATGAAAAGGAGATGATAGGAGAAAAAAATAGAGATGTTAGGTGCAAATCAAGGAGACAAGACACTAATGGAATATGAAACAGATGTAACATGAATAATAATGGAATGTATAAGAAGTCAGCTGAATAGATGATGTTGTTCAGAAAAAATATAATTGCAGAAATAGTAGCTACATGGTCCTAGTTATAAGGACCTAAAGAAGGACCTCGGAAGAGCTGCATGGAGGCACTCTGGCCTAAAAGCTACTGAAGGTAGATAGAAAATAGGATGCAAAAGAGGATTTGGGCTGGTAGAGAAGGTTTAGTTGGCTAGGATAAGTTGGATGGTTGTAATATAATGTATGGGAATGGGATACAATGGAAAAAGGGTAGATGTTAGGCAGAATTCTGCTTGCATTTTTGTGTTGGTTATATAGGTGGTAGCCATAAGATGAGGATTCAGAAAAGCTACATGGGGACATGCCTGACATTGTAAGGGATGGGACATAAGGGGAAAGGGTAGAAGATAGGTGGTTTCTGCTTTGGATTGTCTTTCGGTTGTAGCTAGACAAGAGGAGGTTTGCAGTCAGTAGGAAACATAAAGGAAGAAGCATATTTGAAAGTATAGCCAAGAGTTAATGACAAAGTAGTAGGAGCTAGGAGAAAGAAATGGGGGCATTTCTTCTCTAAATGCAGAAGACTGAGCATGGAACCATGAAAACAGTTAGGAGAGATAGAATAAAGGAGAAAAAGCACATCACATAAAAAATCATTTGTTTTTAATTTATAAGATTAAGCATTAAATTTGAGTAAGACTAATGATAATAGCTTAAACTAGAGGATAAGAAAGGCTGTAAATGGGTAATGGGTAGGCTTAGTTTGTATCAATGTTATTCCTCCGCCAAAAGAGAGGGTTTTAAATTTAATAAATAAACATTTCCAAAAAAAAAGAAGAATAAGAAGAATAAGAAGAATACGAAGAATTATAATAATAAGTAGGATAAGAAGAATTAGAAGAATAAGAATAATTAGAAGAATAAGAAGAAAAAGAAGAAGAAAAAAGAATAAGAAGAAAAAGAAGAAAAAGAAGAAAAAGAAGAAAAAAAAGAATAAGAACACTACTAAAAATAACGATAATACCAACCAAATTACTGACCAAAAAAATTAGTCAGTGATTACTGACCAAATCACAACCATTTAGACACCAAAAAGGGGTTTCGAAAAAAAAATAATTCCGACCAAAATTCCTACCAAAGACCAACCATATTTATCAACCAAATACTTTTTGTCAGAAATTGGTCTATAAATTACTAGGGAATCAACAAATAAAAATTACAGACAAATTATCGACTATTTAACGACCAAAAATATATTACCATGAAAAATGATCGGCAAAGTGGTTTTCAAATTATTTATAATGTCGTAATTACCCACCATTTACCGACCAAAATTTTGGTCAGTAATACCTAAGTTAAAATGTTTTGATTTAAGAAAAAATTGCTAAGTCATTAGCACTTAGCAAAATTTATCTCTTTCTTATTTCGAAGCAGAGGCGAAACACAACTACAAAGGAGTGACCTAGGAATTCTATCTCTTTTGTTACCAGGTAATTTTTCCATTGTTCTTCTCCTTCTAAATTCTATATACATATCTTTGTGTCTCTAAATTTTATTAGCACCATCGGATTTTCATATTTTCAGAATAATCGAGTATTACCTTTTTTTAAATTCTCCCCTGATTTTTTTTATTCTATTTTCATTTCACATATATGATTGTGACACTTCACCATTAATGAAATTATAAATTGACAGTGTAATCTTTGTTCTTCTATTGTTCAAATTTTTAGGCTTTTATTGATTTCAAATTCTTAATGTTTGCTTTTTGTCCACTCCTTGATGTTTTCTACTTCTGTAACTTAAGAAAAATTAAGCTTAATGCTAATGGGTTATATTTTTGTTTTCTCTGGATAAATTATAACAATATATATATAGTTTTATACATTTATATAATCGTATGATATTATATATAAATGTCTGTACATTAATTTATATATTGTATTACATTATATATAAACATTGATATGTTTATATTAACATATAATGTTATTATATATATATATATATATATATATATATATATTATTATTATTATTTATTTATTTATTTATACATATGTATTAATGTTTATAAATATCTATACAAAATTTACATAAAACTATCCATTTATATAATTTTTATATAATAATTATATAACATTAAATGTTTATACAATTTTGTAAACATTTATATTACATATTAATTTTTATATAAATATAGAATATTTATAATGTTTATATAAATGTGATATATATACTATTTATTATTTATAAAAGTATTAAATATATATAATTATATTTTAAGTAACATTTAAAAAAATATTTTAATCACAAATATTATATTTAAACAATTATCTAATTATATAATCATATGCCATTATATTAAAATTTATTTATAAGTATATTTATATTAAGTAAACTATTTTTATAACTATATTTATAACAAACATAACTAATTTTTAACTATATAATAATGTATAACTATATGTATAATTCTATATAACTATATTTCTTAAAATAATATACTATATGTATAATTCTATATAACTATATTTTTTAAAATAATATACTATATGTATAATAATATATAACTATATATAATTATATTTTACTAAATGTATAACTATATAAATGTTGTATATAATTATATATTTAACTACATACATATTTATAACCATATGTGTTTAACTATATATAAATATTTTTATAACTATGTAAAACTTTATATAATTAAATATATATATATTTGTAACTATATATACATATATGTATTCATATAATTAAATAAAAATATTTGTTTATAACATTTTATATATTTTTGTATAACTACTTATAACTACTTATATGAATATATCTATATATAACTATAGATTTAATTATATATAACTATTTATAACTATATATATTATATGTATATTAATATATAACTATAAATAATTGTATCTTATTATTTGTATAACTATAAAAGTTTTATACATAACTATAAATAAATATATAATTTACTACTTATATTTAATATATATTTGTATATATTAGTATACAAAAAAAGTATTTTACTATACCTATACCTATACATAACTATATGTATAAATATATAAAATTAAATGAAAAAATATATATACCTACATGTATAGATATAAATTTAACTATAAGTGTAACTATATGTATAACCACATGTAACTATATTTATAATTACATGTATAACAACATACAACATTATGTTCAACTATATGTGTATAACAATACATAAATATTTGTATAACTATATAAATCACTATATAATTAAATATAACTATATTTGTAACTATGTATACATATATGTATATACATATATAAATCTATAAATTTGTTTATAACTTTGTATACATTTATGTATAATTACTTATAATTACTTGTATGAATATATCTATATATACCTATATGTTTAACTATATATACTATATGTATAATAACATATAACTATACATATATGCCACACTATAATGGGTCATTTCAGCACAACATGATCATTTTGACACCTCTATGTTTGACATTACTCATAAATAATAGTTTCAGTGATTATTGAATCACAGGAGTTGTTTTTATATATTCTATTGCCTACTTGCTATTTATTTGTGTTTTGAATTATTTTCATCTTACTGATATTTTTCTTAAGTGTTTGGTGTAATGGGGTGTGGTTGATTCAGAAACCTCCTCTACCTTTTAATGACACCAACCCATACATTGTGTACAGGCCTCGAGAAAAAGTCCAATGGTTCCATACAAGACATGTATGTGGTCTAGTAGTATTTTATGATGCAATTAGATGTTTTACAAGCAAATTTCATATTTCTGTAAGCTACATCTCATTTTATTTTAAGATGCAACGGATGGGAAAATAATTTGTAGTTGATTGAAAAACTTTGTTTGGTATTCATATTAGGCATAATGTGTTAAGATTAAAAAGTTATAAAAGAAGATTTTATTTTTCTATTCCAATTTGCATCTATTCGAAGAGAAAAAGGTCATATATATATGTATGTATCCATGTATGTATTTATCCATGTAAGCATGTATGTATCCATGTAAGCATGTATGTATGTATTGAACTTTCATCCTATAAAATTTGTTGCAAATTTTTTGTGCCTTGTGTTTCTAGGTTCAACACAATTTTGAATAAACAAAGATGATTTTTGCAGCCCTTGTTAATGTGTTTGATCCATTTTTTATGCTTGTGACATAATTTATAGTTGTTTGATGTTCATGCTCTAATATGGATTAGGACCAACTTATTGAAGAAAAAATAACTATTGTACTAGTGGAGAGGTGGAGGTGGATGTGCCGGATTACTATGTTTGAATATACCATGATGAGAAGTAAGTCAACGAGAGTTGTTCAAGTTTAATACGGTTGTCAGTAAGTCAAACTGATCAGATGGTCTCAGATAATACAAATCAAACTACATACCATAGAATGGTTTGTGATGCTGCAGGTCTTGATGTATATATACACTACATACCAGTGTATACATATATACTATAATGTATATGTATACACTGGTATATATGTAGATATACACTACAGTGTATATGTACATTTACTGTGTATATATGTACATATAAATACTTGTACATATATACTAGTATATATGTATGTGTACATATATATCAGTATATATGTATGTGTACATATATATCAGTATATATGTACATATACACTACATTATATGTAAATATTTATATGTACATATAAACTATAGTATATATGCACATATATACTATAGTATTATATATTTATCAAAATAGAACTATATTTATGTATTTATTTATTTTGATTTGATTGACTGTTTAATTTTCATAGAGATATAGTACCACATTATCATACAAAACTTATAGAAGAGAATGGATTTTTCACTAGACATGATGTACTATGACTATGACAGCTTTGTCGTAGTAGAAAGATGGTGACAGAAGGAGCTGGGGGATAGAAAGCAATGTCAATTTAATGGATAGATTATACTTTATACTCGGTATGTATGTATGTATTGAACTTGTATCCTATAAAATCTAGTTGTAAATTTTTTGTGCCATGTGTTTGTAGGTTTGATGCAATTTCGAACAAACAAAGATGATTCTTGAAGCCCTGGTTAATGTGTTTTTTCCTATTTTTTTATGCTTATGACAGAATATCTAGCTGTTTGATGTTCATGCTCCATAATAGATTTTTATGCTCTACTTTATGTAAATACGCATACATATATATAAGTATATATGTAAATGTACATATATATCATATAATGAGTTGTGCCTACATTTTGATTGGCTTACAAAGAAATTTCAGGAAGGAGGATTGTAGTTCAACCCTGATGATCTACCTTCGATTGTTCGGCGTAATGCTTTAGCTACAGCATCTACTCCAATACCTCCATTAACACCTGCAACAACCGCATCAGGATTAGTAGCAGAAGACAGTTTTACCCCAGTACCTGACATCTCACCATACAAACTAGATACATCTTAGCATAATGATTATGACACTATGTTTGATGATTGAGTGTATCATACACTTTTTTTATGTCTAAATCTTGGATTTGGGAATTCATGTTTTTATTTTCTCTTGACTTATTTACTATATAGATGCAATATATATATTAGTTTGCTTGTTTTAATTATACATTTCTTTTGTTTCATAATCTTTATATACATATATATATATATATATATATTTATATCTAAAAGCAAGAAATAAAACTGAAAAAAAATATTTATAAAATAATTACCGACCAAATTGAGACCAAAAACCGACCATAATTCTTTAATATCAATGGACGGTAAAAGGTCACCAAATGGTCGGTAATACTTTTGGAGATCAATTACCAACCAATGATATTAAAAAATTTTAGTCTATTTTTGGTCGCAATTTCGTTGGTTATTACTGACTATTTGGAGACCATTTACCGACCTAATACTTTTAGTTGAAAACAGAGTCGGTAATTGTTTGTTGGTAAATGGTCGGTAATTTACGACCAACTTCTTTTTGTCGGCAAAAAAATTACCAACAAGCAAAATTGTGACTAAATAATTTGGTCGGTAAATGGTCAGTAATAGGTTTACCGACAAAAATACTGACCAAAATTACCGACCAAATAATTGGTCGGTAATTCAGTGAATTTTAGTAGTGAATAAGAAGAAAAAAAAATAAGAAGAATAAGAAGAATAATAAGAATAAGAAGAATTAAAATAATAAGAAGAATAATATAAATAATAAGAAGAATAATATTAATAATAAGAAATAGAAGAATAACCATAGCTCTAAGTCCAAGAGAGTGAAAGTTGAAATGCTAGAGAGAGAAAGTTTCAATTTGGGAAAGAAAGTGGTGATTTAAAGATGAAAATAAAAGAAAATGATTATCTTACTTATAAGAAATACTTTTCCAATATTTATCCTTCACCCACGGCACCTAACAAATAGTTTTCGAAGAAAAATGGTGAACCCACGATATTTTTTTCTCCCGAAGAATTCAAAAACCTAATTACTCCTCACAATCAATCTCTATTCGAGAAATTTTCGCATGGGCGTCCGCGAATGGAAGAAATTATAAATTTCTTCTCATTTTTAAAATTCAAAGGCTTGATAAAGCTAGGTGCGATTGATGCCAACCATGCATTGATTCAATTATTCACAGAAGAGGACTTCCTATGGGTGTGGATGAAAGTAACATGGAATGTTTTGGGATATCCAATGTGAATATTCAAGTGGACTTCAAACTTCAACAGCAAGGAAGAAAATTCTTTTCTGCCGGTTTGGTTTGTTCTTCTCCTCTTTCCCATTCATTTATTTAACAAATCTGCTCGCTTCTCCATCTCTAATATAATTGGAAAACCTTTATTAATGGATGGAGCCACGACCAATCTTTTGAGGCCTAGTGTGGCCATAGTCTATATTGAAGTAGACCTTCAATACCCAATCCCGAATAGGTTATGGATTGGACAGAATGAGGAAGTAGGCTTCTGGCAACCTATAATTCCAGAAGCCCTTTCTAGTTACTATGATGCATGTAAGAAAAGGGGACATTGAATAGATAAATGCATAACCATTGTTAATAATGACAAAGAAACACAGACAAAACAGAGGAAGTAAGTATGGGTTAGAAAGGAAGAAAAAATTTAAAACCAAGTAGAAAAAAATGAGGTAGAAAGACAAAGTCCAGAACCTCTTGTTCTCTATTATTTAATAAAAAAAATATGATTCTTGTACAACCACCTGGACAGAATGCCGAGGCTTTGGAAAAAAAACAAGAATATTAATGGATAAATTAAAAGAGATAGTAATTAGAACCAGAAAACCAAAGATAAAGCAGTTAAAAAAATACAGAGGACTAGTTTTTTGCCTCAGAAGTGGGTTCAAATTCTGAATCCATTAAATCGTGTAATAATATTCAAGCAGAAATAGAAAAAAGGATAATGAGATATTCTAATGATGATATTGATATAGAAGTAAAGGGAGAAGCCTATAAAAGAGAAAAGGCTATAGAAGATTTAGACATTATTAGTCTAAAAATGGAAAAAATGTTTAAAAATAAAGAACTCCAAGATACTAACACAGTTAAATATCCAGAAATAATAAAAAACATTTAAACTTAACACATGAACTAAAGTGAAAAACAAGAGCACAACTAAAATCCTCGAATAAAGCTTAGTTACCCTTTCTGGAACATTCGGAGAATCACCAACTCCCCATCTTTAAATAGATTAACAAAATTAATATAACTTAATAACATTGCCCTCTTAATGTTAGCAGAACCAATGGTTGATATAAATCAATTAGAAAATGTTAAGAATAAACTAGGATTTAGTAAAGCATTCTCTAATAAAGTAAGTAGAATATTGGTTATGTGGAAAAATTGCATAGATATTACTTGCATGGAAGAATATGAACAAATAATTAATCTTAAAATAAATAAAGGCATAGAGGGTACAATTTCAGTAGTTTATGCTAATAATTTTAAAGAAAAAAGAAAGGAATTATGGAAAATCATGGAGAAGATGTTAGTGAAAAAAACTTCATGGATAATTGGAGGTGACTTTAACACGATCAGAATGGCATTAGAGAAAAAAGGGGGAAGAAACATGAATTCACAGGCTAGTGAAAACTTTAATGTAACCATCTCCAACTACAACCAAATGGAAGCAAAATTTTAGGCTCAAATTATACCTGGACGAATAATCACAGGATGGGAGCGATATGGTCAAGGCTAGATAGAATACTTTTTAACAATAAATTGTTTGAATCCTTTGGAAATATTAGAGTCAAACACTTGAACAGCACAAGTTCAGATCATAAGCCACTACTTATTAATTTTCTTAAAATAGAATCCAAGAACACATCCTTCAACTTCTAGAACATGTGGTGCTTCCATGAGAATTTCCAAGACACTGTGAAAGAATCGTGGTCGTTACCTGTAAGTGGCAACCCAAATCAGATTCTCACGAAAAAACTTAATAGATTAAATACATGTCTAATAAAGTGGAACAAAAATAAGTTCAGCAATATAAATAAATCTATCATAGAAATAAAACAAAAAATCAATGAGATAGAAGAGTCATATGAAAAAGATCAAAGTACACATAATCTCTGTGCACTAAATAAAGCCCAAAGTGAACTTAAAC
Organism: Sapria himalayana; assembly: GCA_029783825.1. Lineage (NCBI taxonomy): Eukaryota > Viridiplantae > Streptophyta > Magnoliopsida > Malpighiales > Rafflesiaceae > Sapria > Sapria himalayana. Next base: position 337,218 of record JAREIK010002300.1, on the reverse strand, counting down.
TAAATTTACACATGGAAGAAATTTTATAGAAATAAAGATCTAAATAAAATGGGTAAAAGAAGGAGACCTAAACACTTAGTTCTTTCATATGGCTACAAAAATAAAGAATCAAAAACATAAAATTATAGGAATAAAAAATAATGAAGGCATATGGTTAGAAAGCAAAAAAAAAATTTAAAACTTGATAGAAGACATATATAAAAAACTACTATGCGATGAATGCATTATTAAAAGACAAATCCTTTTACAGATAATAAACAACCTAATTAATGAGGAAGATAATAAAAAGTTAATAAAATTTCTAGAAGAGGAAGAGATCAGAAAATCTATCTATAGCATGGACATTAACAGTGTAGTTGGTCCAGATGGATGGAACAACAAGTTTTTTTAAGCATGCTAGAACATCATTAAAGTAGATATTGTTCAGGCCATTCACTGGTTCTTCTATGGTGCAAAGATTAACAAAAGGTGGGCGCATACCCATATAGTATATATTCCTAAAAAGAAAATCCAATAAAAGGAGAGAATTACAGACCCATTAGCTTATGTAACTCTATTTATAAAATTATGGCAAAACTATTACAAAAGAGAGTAGGACTAGTTCTTCCCAAAATCATATCAAATGAATAATCTGGCTTTATGAAAATAGATTAATCATGGAAAATATATGACTATGCAAGGAATTTAAAAAAGACTTATCATACAAAACTAGAGGGCATAATATTATATTTAAACTAGACCTATCAAAAGCCTTTGACAGAGTAGACTAGAAAGTCTTTTGCTTTACCACGAGGAAAATGGGTTATGTAGAAGCATGGTTAGACCTACTTTTTAGGTGAATTTCGAGCTCTTGGTTTAAGATTATCATAAGTGAGAAGAAAAGAAAAGAATTTAAATCTATTAGAGGACTAAGACAAGCGGACCCCTTATCTCCACCACTCTTTAATATTTATTTGGAATTACTTATAAGATATTTAAAAATCAAAATGTATAAAAGAGATATCCTCTCTTTTAGGCAATATAAAGATGCTTCATTAATAAGTTGTTTGACATATGCAGATGACATGATATTATTCACAAACAGGAATAAGAAATAAATAAAGACTTTAATGGAAATCTTTCAAATAATGGAAGATGAAATGAGCTTAAAGTTAAACAAAAACAAATGTCAACTTAAAATCTCAAAAAAAAAGCACCTATAAGTCTCATTCATAGAATAAAAGAAATCATAGGTTTTGCTTATGAAAAAAAAAGCTTTTGTACCTTGGTTGTCCTATACGAAGATAAATTTAAAGATGAACATTTAGATTTCCTTTTAGATAAACTTAGGAATAAAATTTCCGGTTGGAAGGTAGAAATCATGACCATGAGTGGGAGTGTTACCCTCATCACACATGTATTGAAAAGTATACTTATACACAACCTCATAATTATGCAATAGACTAAATACATTATAAAAGAAATAGAAAAAGAATTAACTAATTTTTTATGGGGAAAGAAGGAAAATAAATAGAAACTACACTGGATGAAATGGGAAGATCTATACTTCCCAAAAGAGGAGGCAGGGCTTGGTTTCTCGAGTCTAGAACATTTAGCACAAGCATGAGGCCTGCAAGAGATGGTGGAGGATAAAAGAAAATAACAATCTATGGGCAAGTTATATGGGAGCTAAGTACTTGGTTAATAATGACACAAATATGATAAAAAAGTTAAGCAATGAATCTCAATTATGGAAACAAACAATAAAACAAAAAGAATTAGTAGATAAACATTCGGTCTTAGTTAATTTCAGCTGGATATAGAAATTACATGATGAAGGTTTTGTTTCTCTATAATCAGCCAAGAATCTGGTTAGGAATAGAAAACCTCCACAATAAGTATGGAAATGGTGCTGGAATAATCACGATTCTTTTAAAATTCACCTATTTTTATGGAAAACACTTTCTAACATTATTCCTTTATACATATTTATACAAAAAAGGGCATAAACTTAGCCTCTAGATGCAAATGCTGTAAGATGAATATAGAATCCTCAGATCATCTATTTTAAAAGGAAAATTAGCCTCAAATATATGAGAAAAATTTGAAAAGGAAATGAGGTTGAAATCTAAAAATCAAACTTTTAAATGTAGAATTCATAATTGGATGAAGGAACCCAAAGTTAAACTGACACAAAGATGGCTCCTAAATATAATTCCACATCTAATAGTATGGTGTATATGAAAAGCAAGAAACAAAAGCCGGTACGAGAAAATAGAAATGAAAATTGAAGATAGAGAGAAATATTAAAAAAGAAATTATAACTATATTAGAATCTTTCCCATTAAAAAATCTTACATATATAGAAAATAAAGACTATATAGATATATGGCTATTAAAAATATTAAAACCTAAACCTTTAAAATGTATAAAGATTCACTAGAACAAACCTTCAAAGAATTATATGGCTCTTAACATGGATGGGAGTTTCAAAAGAGAAATGGGTATAGCTGGAGGTGGAGGAATACATAGAGACACTGAAGGCGATGTGATATGGGCATACACTAGAAAATTGACAGCAAGCTCTCCCTTATATGTGCAAATGCTCTACTAGTAGGTCTAAAATTTTGCAAAACTAAAAATTTAAAAAAACTACAAATTCAAGTGGATTCATTAATTTAGTAAGTATTATTATAGGATAAAAATCATTATAAAAATATATAAATGAGATAGATGAAATTAAAAGACTAGTAATGGAATTAAACGACAATACAGAACATATCTTTAGAGAGTGTAATCAAGTTGTCGATAAGTTAGCTAAAGACGGAGAATAGGAAATCAAGATTTTGAAGCCTATAATATTCCGAATAAATATAGAGGTATTCTCATGTTAGATGAAACAAAATTTCCTATAATTATAAAATCTAAAGACAATAGTTAAACAACTTTTATATAACGATCATATTAATATGAATTGTTTTTACATTATCATACTTGTAGGACATAGTGCTTGAAAGGGGAAATCTTGGTTCAACACATCATAGTCTTGTGGAATGTTTATATCAAAATAGGGTTCAAGCTATCTCGTCTCTTTGTGACACGCTCTACTATAATAACTTTCAGAATAAAGAAAGGCATCACAAGAACAATTTTAAAGTAGGCTCTTTGAAAAAGAGAACTCTAGATCTACTATTGCAGACAATAGACTTGGTGCTATGGAATATTATTTGATGACATGGATATATTTATTGCTATCAATGTTTCTTATACTGTAAGGATAGTACTATAACAAAGGAATAATCCAATAGGAAAGGAGCTAAAAGTAGCTGAAGATAGTCTCATCCCAGTCCTGTGAGATGAGAATATCAAAACATTGCTTGACAGGATAAATATTAGTGTAACATACACTAGTCAAATAAGTTGTGCTCTCCAGAACTGGATAAGTCCTGTGGGATGAGCACTGCTATAATAACTTTCAGGAGAAAGGAATTGTTACTGCTGAGAAAACATGTTTGATGTCATTGATATAGTTGCTTTTATCTTTGGCTCTTTTGCTGTAAGGAGAAAAGCCACAAGTAGCAGAGATATGCTCATCCTAGTCCTATGGGAAGGGTATATCAAAACAGGTAAGTTTAAGGAGGTTCGATAAAATAACATGGATATACTTGCTTTTATATTATCATTCTTGCTGATCTCAGCCTTGTAAAATATTTTTGTCATGGTTATTTTATCCTTGGTGTAAGGACATGATTACAACAAAGAATATTAAGAAGAATAAGAAAATTATAAAAAAATTAAAAAAAAAACTTTCATCTTTGCTCTCAAGTCCTAAAGAGAGATAACCCTAATTTAGAGAAAGAAAATCTTTATTTTTGTGCAAAGTAAGCACTATTTTAAGCTAAAATGGATAAAATTGAATTCTTAGTATGTAAGAAATCATTTGCTAATATTGTTAAGAAGCCCGATGCATTATGTCCAAAAATTGGCGCAATTGAAGAGTAAGTGGCTATTTCTTCGATGCAGCCGAAATTAACAAAAGGTAGAAGCTTTCAAATACACCCTTATCGAGAAATTTTCACTTGGAAAACCATATTTTGAGAATATTCAAGAGTTTATTGTTATGCTAAAACTGAAAGTAGTTTTAAAATGACATTTTATGTCGCAAAACATCTTGTACTCCAACTCTCTGAGGAAGAAGAATTTCACAGATTGTGGCTTTCGAAGACAATGGAATATTGTTGGCTATCCTATTTGTGTTTTCAAGTGGTTTCTTAATTTTTCGTGGAAGGTGGAATTGACAATAGCCTTTGTATGGTTTTCATTCCCAAATCTTCCATTGCAATTTTTTAATAAGAAAGCTTTCTTCTACTTATCTAAATGCTTGGGTTCCCTTATGCTAATTGATGAAGCCACGACCTATATAACGAGGCCAAATATTGCTAGGGTCTATGTTGAATGAAACATACAGAAACTTATCTCATAGTGAAAATGGATAGTCATAAATGAGTGTGAGGGATTGTGGCAACCCATCACTCTAGAGTATGTACCAAGTTACTGCAACTTGTGTAATAAAAAGGGTCATGAGGGGGAAAAATGTATGTTGGGTTTAGGCAGTAAGGAGGAGGTGGTTAGAGAGGCTCGAAAGGGCAAGCTGGATAGGAGGTGGCTGAGAAAAAAAAGGGTAGAAAGGAGCTATTGGCAGAAGGGTAAATTGGTAAGAATTGGGTAGGGTTATCCCAAGGAGCGGTAGAATACCATTCTATTGGGGTTATGGGGTAACAGAATAAGGGTCGAAATGGTGAGCAATAGTCACTGAATTGTGAAGGTGAAAATATGGTTAGGAAAGGGATGGAATTAGTAATTAACTTCTAAGCAGGGACAGCCCATATCAAGGAAGACTCTTCACTCAAAGGAGAGCAAACAATGGAGGGCAGGAAGTTAGGAGAAATGAGCACAATGGGAGAGTATGTCTCATTATAGAAGGAATTTGAAAAAAAAAAGGAGTAGAGCAGATTCTTCCCACATAGTTTGGGCAGGAATTTGAGTTTGTAGGGAGAAATAAGATGAAGCAAAGAAAAATAGGTGTCAGAAAAAAAATCAAGCAAATAATAGATGATTATAATTGGTCAGAGGATGACCTCCTTGATAATTTGGAATCAGATTCAAAGAGTTGTCGACTATTTTCAAATACCAAGGAATAGGTTCCAATTAAGTTATAAGATGACTTAGCTATAAATATTACAAGGTGTGAGAATTATATGAGGGAGGATGTCATGGAAGCCATCAAATTATTGGGCTTAAGCCTAGGAAGACATAAACTGCCAATAAGGGCTCTAGAGCAAGTAGGCACCATAAGGTTACTAGAAATACTAAAAAATATTTGAATAAAAGATATGATTCGAAATGTATAACTAGATCATAGAAGAAATATGCCCCTGATGGTTAGTTTCTTATACTAGAACATAAGAGGAATGACTAATGCGTCGTCGATTAATAGATTTAAAAAACTAATAAAAATGCATAAAATTAAAATACTTGTAATAGTTGAGCCATTGGTGGAAAAGGGGAAACTAGAAAAGTATTTAAAAATGGTGGGCATGGAGCATGCCCATGCAAATACCAATAATAAATTATAAATTATGTGGAAAAAAAATTTTAATAAATATTATAAAAGACTCGGAGAAAATAATAAGCTTTGAGATGAGCACTTATATGGATGCAACAATCTCCGCTATTTATGCTAAAAACTTTAATGTAGATAGAAGGGTATTATGGTAGGAGATGGAGGATATAGCTTTTAAAAGTAAGCCATGGGCCATTGGAGGGGATTTTAGTATTATTAGAAGGAGCAACAAGAAAAAAGGGGGAAGACCACTAGATGTAGAGGTTTTAAAACAATTTAATGAGACAATATCTAATGCTAGATTAATTGAAGCTAGTTTCTTAGGCTCAAAATTTACCTGGTGTAATAACTGGTGGAAGAGAGGAGTAATATATACAAGACTGGACCGTGTTCTATATAATACAAAATGGTTGGTCAAGTTTGGGGACAAAGGGGTGAGGCATCTGAATAGAACTTGTTTAGATCATAGCCCTCTCCTCCTGACCAATCAAAAGTTAGTTGAGGGGAAAAAACATTTTATGTTTCAGAATATGTTGGGTCTAGATGAAAAATTTTGGAAGGTTGTCGTAGACTTATGGTCATTACTAGCCACGATAAATCCATTACTAGTAATGGTAATAAAATTACATAGATTAAGGCTGAGTCTTGGAAAATGGAATAAAAAACTTTTTGGAGATGTTGATAAAAACATCCACAAGGTAGAAAATAGAGTAGAAAACAGAAAGAGTATGAGAAAAATGAGAAGAAGGTAACAGGAGGGAGCTGAGTAAACTAGAGGCTGAGTTAAGGCTTAAGCTACAAATGGAGGAGGTGTTTTGGAAACAAATGGAAAAATTAAAGTGGTTATTAGAAGGAGATAGAAACACTAGGTTTTTTCATTCAATGGAAAAAATTAAAAAGCAAAAGTGGACCATCAGAGGCCTAAAAAATGAAATTGGAGAATGGATAGAAAAGGAAGAGGAGATAAAAAATAGTAATGATGGATTCTTAACAAACCATTTATGCAGAATGGCAAGAGAAAAGGAATGTACCCGGATACAAGCCAATAAAAGTAAGGTAATAAAAAATGTAAATAAAAGACTTGCTAAGGATCCAGATGAGGAAGAGGTAAAAGTGTTGTAGGTCCAGATGGATAGAACAATGATTTCTTCCAAATATGCTAGAGTATAATTAAAAAGGAGTTGGTTATAGTCATCTCATTAATATTTGCAGGGGCGGAGATAACTAAAACATGGGCTAGTTTATATAATATCTTGATTCTGTAAATAGAGAACCCACAAAGATGTGAAAAATTTTGACATATAAGCATTTGTAATTCGATATATATGATATTGGCTAAATTGTTGCAAAGTAGATTAAGTGAATTCCTACCTAATATTATTTTTCTAGAGCAAACAAGCTTTATCAAAAATATGCTAATGATGAAAAATATATATTAGCCTCAGAAATGAAAGAAAGATTGGAGCTATAGTTTGAGGGCATAACATGGTATTGAAACTAGACCTATCAAAAGTGTTTGATAGAGTAGAATGGAATATTTTATGTTATGTGATGAAGAGAATGGGCTTCTTATAATTTTGGATAGATTTGATATATAGATGCATATCATGTCCATCGGTTAAAATTATCATAAATGGGCAAATAGGCAAAGAATTTAAACCAACAAGAGGGCTTATTCAAAGTGACCTCATCTCTCCATTGCTATATACTATATATTTGGAATTATTAATTTGGAATGTTAAAAAGAAAAAAGAAATGGAAAAAATATTATCTTATAAACAACCAAGTAATACCTCGGTGGTAAGTAGCTTCGCTTATGCATATGATGTGATAATGCTTACTAAGTGAGTAAAAATTTAATGAGAAATAAGATGGAGCTATTCCAGACATTAGAGAGGAAATAGGGCAAGTCCTAAATAAAAGCAAATGTCAGTTTTTAATTAAAGGGAAAGCCCCAGAAAGGTTGGCTCAGAAGATTAAAAGAAGTATACTATTTTTACAAATGATTGGGGCACTAACGTATCTAGGTTGCCTAATTTTTGAAGGGAGACTGAAAGAGGAATACCTAGGATTCCTCGTGTGAAAATGAGAACAATGATAGTGAGCTGGAAAGAAGAGCTACTGAATATAGCAAGAATAGCTATGTTGATAGCTCATGTGCTTCAAAGTTAGCTAATTCACATACTAATGTCTATTCAACCACCAAAAAGGTTATAAGAATGTTAGAAAAAGAGATGGCAAATTTGTTATGGAGAAAGAGGAATGAGAAACCAAAGACACACTAGATAAAATGGGAAGATATATGTTATCCCAAGGAGGAAGCATGCTTAGGCTTTACCAGCCTAAAGGACATGTCCAATGCCTGGGCCTATAAAATTGATGGAGACTTAAAAGTAATAAAGGTATCTGGGCAAAATTCATGAAGGGAAAATATGACCGAGGTAAAAATGAATTTAGGGGTACTAAAAAGGCATTAAACAAATGGAAACAAATGTCTAAACAAAAGCATATAGTAGATACTAATTCAAAACAAAGTAAGAATGGTTGAAATGGACTTTAAATCCTCAAGGGAACTTTACACTCAAAAGTGCGAAAGATTTAGTGAGATACAGTAGATGAACATTAGTGGTGTATAAATGGGTCTAGGAAGGAGATAATCGGAATAAAATAAAAATCTTTATGTGGAAAGCTATAAAAAAGGCATTGCCATGGATGAAAGGATACAATTGAAAGGAATATTGTTGGCTTCAAGATGTGAATGTTGTGCTTCAACAACTAAAACCATAAATCATTTGCTGTCTACAAGAAAAGTAGCATTGGAAGTCTGGAAGCTCTTGGAGAAAGATGCATGGATTAAAAATAGTCAAGAGCTATTAAAAGATAGATTATTAAAATGGAGTAATAAAAGAAAGTTGAATAGTGTAGCAAAGTGGATTACAAAGAATGTGCCTCATATAGGAATTTGGTATATATGGAAGGCAAGGAATAAGAGTAGATCTGAGGGAATTCGAATGAAAGCTAAAGATATCTTGGCAGAGGTGAAGAGAGAAATTGAACGACTATAAAAGACATATCCGGTTAAGATTAGGATTTGGGAAATAGATCAAAACAAGGAAAAGGCATTGGATTTAAAAATAAAAAAGTTTAAAATTCAAGGCATTAAAATAGTTAAATCGAACACGGCTCCATAGGGCATAACCATCCTGAACACGGATTGTAGTTTCATCAAGAGATATGGGTATTGGGATAGGAGGAGGAGTACCGAGAGAGGGAGAAGGTATAATAATTAATGCTTTTTCTATGAGAGGTAAGGCAGACTCAGCACTACACATAGAAATATTTTTTTTAAGTTTGTTTTTATTATTATTATCACCATCTCTTTTGGCGGAGGAATACCATTTTTACAAACTACTTCTATCCTTAACCCTTTTACACCCATCTAACACCTTAATCCTAGAATAATTCAAATTAACACTAAACTTGATTATATATTAGACATAGGCCTTATTTAATTCCCGAATCTACCTTGGAGCTTCAAGCTTTTATTTGGGCTTTACCCTAGATTTGGGTACTCTTCCGTGGGCTTCTTAAATTCCAGCCTTATTCCATGCTCTTCCGTCTCTTTGGACGTGTTTCTTAAAATCCAGCTTTATAATTTTGGGCACTCTTCTGTCGTGTTTCTACCCATTCGAAAACCATGCTCACTTTACTTATGCGTCAATCTTTGTCATGATACGAGTTTCTGTTCTCTTTCACCCTTCTTTCCGAGCAGACGAGTAAATAGGCCGTGCTTATAGAAGCATTACCATATAAACTCCCGCAAGAAATTCATTACAGACTCCCATAAAAACCAGACTCATTACTATATAGACACGAACTTACCATAGACTACTCATTACAAGAGAAACACTTATTACCATATAGACACTTATTACCATCTAGAAACCTTACCCACTCTCGCAAATGCTAGCATACTAGGAATCCTTATTCAATTGGTTTCCTTCTCTCTTCGCTTAGCTTTATCCCTTTGACTGCATAAACAAACTAAATACAGCATATATAAACCATAACAGACATATTTATTCATTTGGTGCTTCACTCCACCATCTGCTCAAGCTCCAACTGCACAGAGAAGTTAAAATCCAGCATATATAAACCATAAACCATATACCTTATTACCTTTTATATTCCCCACAAAACCAAGGATAATTTTCTTCTCTGTCAATGGTTAGTTAAACTTAATAACATGGGATAGTTATTTATCCATTAGTTACTTCCACCTGAAATGCAAATCAAATCAAGCCTACAAACAACATTATAAAAACTAACATCTAATATTCTTCTTAAGTTTTGACCTTTAAGCTAGGATTTTTGAATCTTAATATACAGGAATTCAGCTTTATCTAGTTCTATTAGACCTTTTACTTTTTAGGGATCTCATCCCCTTCAAATTCTTGCATTCCTTTTTTCATCCCTTCCTCAGCTAGTTTATCTGCCACCACATTGGCCTCTATATATATATATGTTTAATCTCTCCTTTTAATTCACTTAAAATATTTTTAATATCATCAATTTCTTTTTCAAACAGCCATAATTGCAACTTATTTTGAACAAGCAGAACCAATATTTTCGAGTCAATTTGTACTTGAATATTTGCATAATTATTTTCTTTGCAGATTCTTAAGCCATTATGCAGGGAAATTATCTCTGCATGTAGCGCCGATGAAGCAGTACTCGATAATGTAAAAGCTTTTAATACTTTGCCCTCCTCATTTCTTATAACTCCTCCTCGACCTGCCTCCCCCATTTCTCTTTTAAAGCTTCCATCTGTATTAAGCATTAGGCTTCCTGGTGAGGGTTTGTTCCAGCTAACTTTTTTGATGACTGCCATTTTCCTCGCTAATGTTGTTAGATTCCAAGCTCTTCTTCTATCTTCATCCATGCTCATTCTTCTCACTTTTATTGGCTTATAGGCAATAATAAAAGTAATTTCTTTTTAAATTTCTTCCAATATATATTTAACTTTCATTTCCACGTTTTCAAACCTACTTCTATTTCTAGCTTTCCATAAGCACCAAACCGCTATATGAGGAGTGTAATTTCTAAACCATTTTAATATCTTATTCTTTGTTTGCTTTTTTGCCCAGATTTCAAGTCTCTCAATCAGAGACTTTTTACTATTTTTAATTTCTGCTTCATTTTCTAATACGTGCCATAATTCAACTGCAATATTGCCTGTAGAGAACAAGTGATACGCACTTTCTGTCTCTAGATGATAGCATTCGCATCTAGATGCTAGTGTTATGCTTTTTTTTGAATATTTTCATCTACTGGGGTTATATTAGAGATAATTTTCCACATAAACACATTCAATTTTTGTGGCAGGTCTTTTAACTAGATTTCCTTAAAATGTGAGGATCTACTATTCCTAATCAGGTCTTTGGCACTTTTTAATGTGAACTTTCCTTGAGGATTCAACGACCATTTCCAACCACTTTTTGTTGAAATATTGCACTTTTCCACCGTATTCTGTTGTTTCCGCATCAATTTCCAGTTTTTGGTAGCTTTTCTGGAATATTTAAATGCATTGTTTCCTAACCCATATTTGGCTTTCACATATAGCGCCCAAATATTTTCAGTTTGCCTTAGCATCCACCAGTTTTTACATGCCTAAGCTTTGGCTATATCATTTAGACTTGTAAAGCCTAGACCTGTCTCCTCCTTAGGATAACATAAATCCTTCCTTTTTTCCAATGTAATTTATTCTATGCAGCAAGGGCTTAGATTCTCTAAAAATGTACATATGTATAACATTCAGATCAAAGTAGATTCAAGCTTACTGGTAAGCTTAGTTACAAAAAAATTGACTTATGGATTTATGAAGTAGAAGTAGATAATATTAGAAATATTTTCAAAAAATTAAAATGCACCATAGTACATATATACAGAGAAACAAACACAATTGCTGATAAGTTAGCAGAGGAGGGTTTTAAAAGTGGGGATAAATAATGGTTTGCTAAAGACACCCTGAATAAGATAAAAGGCTAGCACATTTTGATAGGATAGGATACTCGTATGTAAGAAGGGTTAAAGAATAAAGGTAATCACATACATGGTACATCAAGGTCCTATGGGATGTACATACGGTTAAGAGTTATTATTATTAATTACTATCATGAATTTCATATAGATTGTAGGGTTTAAGGTTAGGTGGTAATACGTATGGGGGGAATGGGAGGTAGGAGTATAGTTTCTGTATTGTTTTGTATGTACGTAACAAATAGAGGCACAAGATGAACTTAATGAAAAGGAGAAAACAATGAAAGGAGGCAGATGGATGCATAGCTACAGGAATAAATGGTGCATAGAATAGCCTCATAATTAACCAAGAAAATAGGGAAGGCCTCAGAAGGAGAAAAAGGCTTGGGCCTATATCAAAAGTTTATGGGGAAATTGGGGGCTATGGTTGTGATGTTGGAATGCACAATTGTACATTAGTTTTTTAGGTAAGTCACAGGGAAGTGGAGGATAAACTAGAGATAAGGAATCATGTTGGAGAATGGATAATGAAGGGAGGAGGGAGAGATAGCTATCTCTACAGTCATAGTAGGGCATGAAAATTAGAATAAAAGCAGTGTATTACATGTGAAAGAATGTGGTTCTATCTTTCTTCTATTTTGGATATTTGTAAAAGAAAAGAAGAGAAAATGGGCAGCGAGGGGGGGGGGGGGGGGGGGGGGGGGGGGGGGGGGGGGGTGTGTGGAATTAATATGCTTGGTATTATTGTGTTTTGCTGGGATGAGCTTTAAAAAAATAGGCTTGTTGATTAGTCGGGTTGCTTACTAAGAGTGTTTGTGGAGTCTAGTAAAGCTTTGATATTTGAGGTGATCTGTAAAGCTAGAGGAAAGAATGATTTAAGGATTAAATATGAACTAAATAGAGGATGGAAAGACTTATGGATTCAAGGGCATATATGTGCACATAATATGGAGAAAACCTGTGGCTAAGAAATACTTGTTTTATTTAAATCAAGCTAAATTTTTTTATACTTTTTCAAAATTAGGGGATGGGTACGATTGTAATTGGGGAAGGGTAGCATGAACTAGTTTGGAAAAATGGTATTCCTTTGCCAATAGTGGGGTATGCATTAATAAAACAAAAACCTTAAAAAAATAAGATAAGAAGATTAATAAGAATAAAAAGAAAAATAAGAATAAGAAGAAAAATATGAAAAAGAAGAAAAGGAAGATTAAAAAGAATAAGAAGAATAAAAAGAATAAGTAGAAAAATAAGAATAAGAAGAATAAAAAGAAAAATAGGATAATAAGAATTAGAAGAATTAGAAGAATAAGAAGAATTAGAAGAATAAGAAGAATAAGAAGAATAATAAAAATAAGAAGAATAAGAAGAATAAGAAGAATGAGAAAATTAAGAAAAATAAAAAGAATGATAAGAAAATGAAGAATAGGAAAAATAAGAAGAATAAAGAGAATTACAAGAATAACAAGAATAAGAAGAATAAAAAATAATAAGAAGAATAAAAAATAAGAATAATAAGAATAATAAGAAGAATAAGAAGAATAAAATTACGAAGTATAGAAAGAATAAGAAGAAATTAAAGAATAAGAAGAATAAGAAAAATAAGAAGAAAAAGAAGAATAAGAATAATAAGAAGAATAAAAAGAATAATAAAAATAATAAGAAAAATAAGAATAAGAAGAAAAAGAATAATAAGAAGAATAAGAAGAGTAAGAAAAATAAAAAGAATTAGAAGACTTAGAAGAAAAATATAAATAAAAAGAAAAAGAAGAATAAAAAAAATACGAAGAATTAGAAGAAAAAGAAGAAAAAGAAGAATAAGAAGAATACGAAGAATAAGAATAATAAGAATAATAAGAATAATAAGAAGAAAAAGAAGAATTAGAAAAATAAGAAGAATAAAAATAAAAAGAAGAATAATAAAAATAAGTAGAATAATAAGAATAAGAAAATTATGTAGTATACGAAAAATAAAAAGAATATGAAGAATAAGAATAAGAAGAATATATAGAAGAATAAAGTTGAATAAGAATAATAAGAAGAATAAGATGAATAAGATGAATAAAAATAATAAAATAAATTAGAATAATAAGTAGAATAAAAAGAATAAGAAAAATAAAAAAAAAAGAAGAATAAAAAAAATAAGAATAATCAGAAAAATAAGAAGAAAAAGAAGAATAAAAAGAAAAAGAAAAAAAGAAGAAAAAGAAGAAAAAGGAGAAAAAGAAGAAGAAGAAGAAGAATAATAAAAAAATAAAAAGAATAAAAGAAAAAGAATACTAAGAATAATAAGAAGAAAAGGAAGAATAATAATAATAAGAGAAGAATAAGTAGAATAAGAAGAATAAGAGAATAAGAAGAAAAATAATAATAATAATAATAATGCTCTCAACTTCTAGAGAGCGAAAGCTCAATTCTAGAGAGAGAAACAACCATTTTGGTGCGATTTGAGCTCAATTTTGAGCAAAAAATGGATGATTCGGATCATCTTTTTAATAAAAAATCACTTAGTTCAATTTCCAAGGGGATCGCGATTTTGTTCCCGAACTTTGACGCTAAGGAGGAGTCCCCTGCCGTGTTATTTACCGAAGAAGAGTTTCAAAAGCTTGCGGAACCGTTCAAGCTTACATTAATCGGGAAGTTCTCCCATGGTAAGCCGAGTAATGAAGAAATTTATGCGTTTATCGCTTCACTGAAGCTACGGCAAGTTGTGAAAATAGCCATATACGACGGGAAGCACGTCATTTTTCAACTCAAGGAAGAAGATGACTTCCTGAGGTTATGGATTAGAGGGCAGTGGAGCGTGGCTGGATACCCCATGCGCATCCTCAAATGGTCGCCCGATTTTTCACCATCCGTGGAGCCTGCAAATGCCCTGGTTTGGTTCACACTGCCTAAGCTTCCATTATATTTATTTAGCAAACATTTTCTGTATTCTATAGCATTATGCGTGGGTAAACCGTGGCTGATTGATGAGGCCACAGCTTACATGACAAGACCAAGTGCAGCTAGAATCCTCATCGAGGTTAACTGCAAGAAGTCTCCCCCAAACAAAATATGGGTTGGCAAAGATTTAGAGCAGGGTTTCTAGCAGAATATAGTTCCAGAAAACATGCCATTTTATTGTTTGAATTGTCTTAAAATGGGTCATGCAGAGGAGGCTTGTATGCTAACAGACATGAGGAAAAACAAGGCGAAGGAATGGGTAAGGAAAGACGACAGGATGGGCGAGGTAGAGGAGAGCCGAGAGGGAGGAAAAAAGCCAGAACATGAGGCCAAAGAGGGAGAACGGGCAAATGAGAAAGAATCGGTCGAGGAGAGAGAAAGTGAAAAAATAGAAAGAAAGGATAGAGATGAGTTGAGGGATAAAGAAGAGCTAGGAAGAGAGGAAGGAAGGATAGAGCTGAGAGATAATAACAATATGGAGGAGATCAGAAAATGGCTAGAAAAAATATCAAGGGAGGTGGAAGGAGTAGAAAGGCTAGGGAGGAAAAAAACAATGTTTAAAAGGAAGAAAAATCAGTTATTAAAACATATAGAACTGCATGATTGGGATGAGGATGACTTGCTTTCTGAAGAGGAAATAGAAGCTAAAAGCTGGCCACTGTCTAGCAACACTGATGAAGAAAACAATTTAGTTCTGAAAGCACTAAAGGATGACTTATGGCTAAAAAAACAGATAATCAAACATGCACCAAAAGACAGGAAAAAAGCCTTAGAAGAAATTATGGAATTAAATATGAGCTTGGAAAAGATAAATAAAATAAAGAAGGTAGAGCAAGCCCCACCGAGTACTAGTAAAACTATAAGAAACATGAAGAAATATGCTAACATGAAATATGAATCGAAATGTACTACTAGAGCGCAAGCCAAGTACACTTTATTATGAATAGTTTATATTGGAATATAAGAGGAGTAGCGAACGCTCCTACAATAAATAGAATTAGAAATTTAATTAAAATACATAAACTAAAAGTAGTAATTTTAGCTGAACCGATGGTAACAAAAGACCAGATAGAAAAATATAGGATGAGGATAGGCATGCAAAAGGCCTTTTCGAATCACATTAGTAAATTATGGATCATGTGGAATAGCCCCGTAGACATTGAAATTTTATTAGAAAATGATCAAATAATAAACTTTAAAATGGCTAAGCAATTAGAGACTATTTTTTCCGCGGTTTACGCAAGTAACGCAAAAGAAAAAATGAAAATGCTCTGGCATGAAATGGAAAAAATAGCACTCACGAAGTCTCCATGGATTATAGGAGGAGATTTCAACACAATTAGAAACCCATCGGAAAAGAAGGGAGGCAGGACACCAGACCCGGTAGCAATGACTCAATTCAATGAGGCTATTGCAAGTGCAAGTTTAATGGAGGTAGAATACCTAGGTACAAATTACACTTGGTGTAATAACTGGAAGAATAAAAAAATGATCTGGTCTAGACTTGATCGAGTGTTACTTAATACAAAATGGCTAGATGTTATGGGGGAAGTTAAAGTTCAGCATTTAAGCAGAACTTGTTCAGATCATAGCCCACTCCTGGTAAGCCTTCGAAAAAAGAAGGTAAGCCAGAAGGCCTTCATATACCAAATTATGTGGGGCTTACACAAGGATTTTGAATCTATAGTTAAAAATACATGGGAAAAACCGATACCGAGTAACCCCATGCAGAGATTGGGACAAAAACTGAGAGCACTACGATTGGCTCTCAATAAATGGAACAAAGAATTGTTTGGCAATGTGGCCATGAAAATTCAAGAGGTGGAGCAGAAAGCCATAACAACAGAGAAAGAATATGAGAACATATAAAATAAAATAACCAGAACAGAAGTTAATAAAGCTAAAGCTGAATTAAAGCTAAGAATGCATATGGAAGAAATTTACTGGAAACAGAGAGCGAAAGTTAAATGGTTGAAAGATGGAGATAAAAACACGAAATTTTTCTATACAATGGCAAAAATTAAGTCACAAAGATTAGGAATAAAAGGTCTTAAAAGAGCTAACGGAGAGTGGGTAGAAAAGGAGGAAGATATTAAAATTGAATTAGAAGAATTTTTTAAAAAGTATCTAAACGGCCTAAATACAAATAGAAACTTTACACTAATGGAGAAAATTAAAAGAAAAGTCACGCAAGAAGACAACAAAATGTTAGCAGAATTTCCTACGGAAGAAGAAGTGAAGGATGCAGTATTTAATGCAAATAAAGATAGTGCAGCAGGACTAGACGGCTCGAATAACGAATTTTTCCAACGAAGCTGGAATATAATCAAAAAAAAGATGTTTTAGAAGCTATTAACTGGATATTCACGGGTACAGAAATCTCAAAAACATGGTCCAGCTCATACATAGTTTTGATACCTAAGAAAACAAATCCTCAAAAAGGAGAAGATTACAGGCCAATTAGTTTATGTAATATCATATATAAAATATTAGCCAAATTGTTACAGAAAAGATTGAGCAAAATATTACCAAACATAATAGAGCCAGAACAAGCAGGTTTTGTTAAAAATAGGCTGATAACTGAAAACATTAATTTAACATCGGAAATAATAAGAGATATAGGGACTATGGTCAGAGGTCACAATGTAATCATGAAACTGGATTTAGCTAAGGCATTTGATAAAGTAGAATGAAATATACTTTGCTATATAATGAGAAAAATGGGGTTTTCAGAATTTTGGATAGATATTATATATAGATGTATATCTGGTGCTTGGATTAAAATTCTTATAAATGGCCAGGCAGGTGAAGAATTTAAACCAACCAGAGGTCTCAGGCAAGGGGACCCATTGTATCCCTCTTTGTTTAATATTTATTTAGATCTTTTTATAGTAAACTTAAAAGAGAAGGTTAGAAATGGCAACATCTTAGCCTACAAACAACCCAAAGATACGCCATTAATATGCTGCTTGGCATACGCTGATGACGTGATCATATTCACAAACGCCAGTAGCAAATCAATGGAAAACTTGATGGAGCTTATACAAACACTAGAAGAAGAAACATGCCAAAAGCTTAATAAGAATAAATGTCAATTTGTGATAGCAGCTAAAGCACCAGAAAACATTGCTCACAGGATTAAAAGGGTCACAAGATTTGCGCAGTGTACAGGAGCATTAATGTATTTGGGATGTCCAATTTATGAAGGAAGAGTAAAGGAGGAATATTTTGCCTTTTAATTGGACAAGATAAAGAATAAAATTGCCGGCTAGAAAGAAAATTTATTAAATATGGCAGGAAGAACTACACTAATTACCCATGTGCTACATAGTTCATTAATACATATTCTAATGACGACACAACCTCCAAATATAATTATTAAAAAATTAGAAAGAGAAATGGCTAATTTTCTATGGGGTAAAAGAGAAGGGAAGAATAAGCTGCACTGGAAAAAATGGAGAGATTTATGTTACCCAAAAGAGGAGGGAGGATTAGGCTTGATCAGCCTAAAAGATATATCCAAAGCATGGGCATGCAAGAATTGGTGGGGAATAAAAACAGATGAAAACATCTGGGTGGCATTCGTAAAAGCTAAATATGGGTTAGGAAATAATGCTTTTAAAAATACAAAAAAAGCGTCTAGAAGCTGGAAAATGATGCGCGAACAACAAAGTAGCGTGGAAAAGCATACAATACTAACGAAAAATGGGTGGAAATGGACTTTAAATCCAAACGGAAACTTCACATTAAAAAGTGCCAAGGAGCTAGTATGAAGCAGAAAACCCTTACAATTGAAAATACTCTGGGAAAAAGATTTGCCTCAAAAAGTAAATGTTTTATCGTGAAAAATCATGTCAAACATTGTCCCTGTAGATGCGAATATTCAGAAGAAGGGCATAGAATTAGCATCCAGATGTCAATGCTGCCATCAAGATATAGAGAGCTCGGATCACCTATTTTCTAAGGGTAAAATAGCTATAAAAGTGTGGAATAAATTAGAAATTGAAGCTGATATTGAAAGAAGTACAGTTAATTTAAGAAATAGGCTAGAAAACTGGAAAAAAAAACAAACAAAGAATAATATCTTAAAATGGATTAGAAGTTACAATCCGCATATAGCGCTATGGTGCATATGGAAAGTAGAAACAGAAGTAGATATGATAATGTAAAAATGGAACATAATGATATTTTGGAAGAAATAAAAAAAGAGAGTGCATTCATTACGGCTTGTAGTCCAATAAAAGTGAAAAACATGAAAATAGAGGAAGATAGAATTAAAGAATGGCACCTTGCAACAATAGCAAGAAAAATGCCAACTATTAAAATAGTTAATTGGAATAAACCTGGGCAGGGCAGTCTAACACTAAATACTGATGGAAGCTTTAAAAGATAAATGGGAGAAGCTGGTGGAGGAGGTTTAATAAGAAATGCAGAAGGAAAGGTACTGAAAGCGTTCACATCAAGGGCTATAGCATCTTTTGCCTTGCAAGCCGAAATTATAGCCCTGCAAAAGGGTTTGCAAACTTGTAAATCTAACAATTACCTAAAGGTTCAAGCACAGGTGGATTCAAAAATACTAGTGGATCTAGTACAGGGAAAGATATATTTATGGCAATTTGAAGAAGACATTGATAATATTAGAAACATTCTAAGATAAATAAAAGGAGAACTAAAGCATATTTATAGGGAAGCCAACACGATTGCAGATAGATTAGCGAAAGAAGGAATGAGAAAAGGATCACAAGAATTTAGAGGGGAGAATATACCTGAAAAATTCAAAGGACTAATAAGATTATATAAAATTGCATTTCCGTATATTAGGCTTCAAAAATCATGAATTAATTTGAAAAAAAAGGGTTTGTTTAAGCCCGATAAAGGGCTGAGTGAGCTTTAGAAAGGGCTGAAAATTATTAACTAATGAATTGTTGTTAGTGTTTGTCAGCTTTTTTTGCAGTTGGCAGGGAGATAAGAGAAGAAATAGATAGCTTCCCGGTCCTGAGGGAAGCCGGATAAGGAGAGAGCTTGTAATTTATTGTTTGTTAGGGTTTTTTTTGGTTGGATTTTTTCAGGTTAAGTTAAGCTGCAGCAAGGCGGTTCTCAGCAAAGGTTAACTAAAAGGAAAGCAGGCTGGACAAAGCTATAGAGGGAAGGAAATGGCTGGTTGGAGGAGCCGGCTTGGAGGCAGTGTTTTAGAACTATCGTATTTCACTGGAGTCTGTTATGTGCAATAATGTCAGTTACGGCTGTAATAACTATCTCGTAGTTATCGCAGTTACGGCTGCGCATGTGCATTGATCAGCCAAGAGACTGTTATCAGAGTCAGTGCTGAGTTTATCAGCCTTGAGTCGGTCATGGGAGTCGGCATTCAGTCTGGAGTTTATCAGTCTTGAGTTTATCAGTCGGTCATGGGAGCTGGCATCCAGTCGGCATTCAGTGCTGAGATTTTCAGTCTTGAGTCAATACCGACTCAAGCCTTGAGTCAATGCCGACTCAAGCCTTGAGTAAGTATGGAAGCCATCATGTATGAAGATGGTAGTATTCATAAAGCTTCAAGATGGGAGGAAACTTCAAGATGGTAGGAACTTTCATGAAGACAGAAGATGGGAGTACTATGAGAGAGATTAAAAGAATGGAAAGAAAAGGCCCCATACAAATAGGGCTTTGGCAGAAAAACCCAAAAGATATAAAATATATCAAACAATACTTGACAAAAGATTAGTAGAAGGATATGAAAGTTATATTTTATTCTATTTTTTGTATTCTAGATTAGGTTTAAAGTGGGTGTAAAAGGGATAAGGGTAGAAGTAGTTTATAAAAAAAGTATTCCTCCGCCAAAAGAGAGGGTGATAATTAATAATGAAATAACCTTTTAAAAAAAGTAGAATAAGAAGACTAAGCAGAATAAGAAGAATTAAAAGATATAGAAGACTTAGAAGAATAAAAAAAAAGAAGCCTTAGAAGACTTAGAATAATAATAAGAATAAGAAGAATAACAATAAAAAGAATAAGAAGAATAAGAAGAATAAAAAGAATAAAAGAAAAAGAATAATAAGAATAATAATAAGAAAAGGAAGAATAATAATAATAAGAGAAGAATAAGAAGAATAAGCAGAATAAGAAGACTAAGCAGAATAAGAAGACTAAGCAGAATAAGAATAATTAAAAGATATAGAAGACTTAGAAGAATAAAAAAAAGAAGCCATAGAAAACTTAGAATAATAATAAGAATAAAAAGAATAAGAATAAAAGGTCTAATAAGAAGAATAAAATAAATAAGAAAAATAAAAATTTTAAAAAGAATAAGAAGATTAAGAAGAATAAGAAAAAAAAAGAATATGAAGAATGAGAAGAATAATAAGAATTAGAATAATAAAAAGAAAATGAAGAATCAGAAAAATACGAAGAATAAAAAAATAAGTCGAATAATAAGAATAAGAAGAATAAAAAGAAAAAGAAGAAAAAGAAGAATTAGAATAATAAGAAGAATTAGAATAAGAAGAATTTGAATAATAAGAAGAATAAGAAAAATAAGAATAATAAGAATAAAAAGAAAAATAAGCTGAATAATAAGAATTAGAAGATTAAAAATAATAATAAGAATCATAATAATAAGCAGGATGAGAAGAATAAAAAGAATAAAAAGTATTATAATAATAAGTATGATAAGAAGAATTAGAAGAATAAAATGAAAAAGAAGATAAAAAGAAAAAGAAGATTAAGAAGATTAACTATAATAAGAACAAGAACAAGATTAAAAAGAATAAGAAGAATAAGAAAAATTATTAGAATAAGCAGAATAAAAAGAATAATAAGATTAACAAGAATAATAAGAATAAAAAGAATAAGAAGATAAAGAAGAATAAAAAGAATAACATGAGTAAGAATAAAAAGAATAGGAACAATCAGAAAAATATGATAAATAAGAAGAATATAAAGAATAAAAAAAAACAAAAAGAATATGAATAATAATAAGAATAAGTAGAATAATAAGAAAATGTAGAATAATAAAAAGAAGAATAATAAGAAGAATTAGAAAAATAAAAAGAATAAATATGATAAGAAGAATAAGAAGAATAAGAAGAATAAGAAGAATAAGATGAATTAAAAGAATAAAATTATTTAGAAGAATAAAAAGAATAAAAAGAATAAAAAGAATAAAAAGAATAAAAAGAATAAAAAGAATAAGAATAATAAGAAGAATAAGAAGAATAAAAAAATAAGAATAATAAGAAGAATCAGAAGAATAGGAAGAATAAGAAGAAAAAGAAGAAAAAGAAGAAAAAGAAGAAAAAGAAGAATAAGAAAAATAAGAATTAGAAGAATAAAAAAATAATAAGAATAGGAAGAAGAAAAAGAATAATAAGAATAATACGAAGAAAAGGAAGAATAAGAAGAATAAGAGAAGAATAAAAAAAATAAGCAGAATAAGAAGAATTAAAAGATTTAGAACACTTAGAAGAATAAGAAGAATAAAAAGAAAAAGAAGACTTAGAATAATTAAAAGAATAAGAAAAATAAGAAGAATAAGAAGAATAAGATGAAAAGGTTTAATAAGAAGAATAAAATAAATAGGAAGAATAAAAATTATAAAAAGAATAAGAAGAATAAGAAGAATAAGAATAATAAGAAGAATAAGAAGAAAGAGAAGAATAAAAAGAATAAGAATAATAAAAAGAATATGAAGAATCAGAAAAATACGAAGAATAAAAAGAAAAATATGAATAAAAAAATAAGTAGAATAATAAGAATAAGAAGAATAAAAAGAATAAAAAGAATATGGAGAATAAAAAGAAAAAAAGAATAAGAAGAATTAGAATAATAAGAAGAATAATAATAAAAATAAAAATAAAAAGAATTAGAAGAATAAGAAGAATAAGAAGAAGAATAAAAATTATAATAAAAACAAGATATTAAGAATAAGAAGAATAAGAAGAATTATATTAATAAGTAGGATAAGAATAATTAGAAGAATTAGAAGAATAAAAAGAAAAAGAAGAAAAAAAGAAAAAGAAGAATAAGAAGATTAACTATAATAAGAATAATAAGAAGATTAATGAGAATTATTAGAATAAGAAGAATAATAAGAATAATAAAAATAATAAGATTAAGAAGAATAATAAGAATAATAAGAATAAGATGATAAATAGGAATAAAAAGAATGACATTAATATAAATAAAAAGAAGAATAAGAAGAATCAGAAAAATAAGATAAATAGAAGAATATGACGAATTAAAATAAGAAGAATATGAATAATAATAATAATAATAATAATAAGTAGAATAATAAGAATAATTAGAATAATAAAAATAATAAGAAGAATAAAAATAATAAGAATAATAAGAATAATAAGAATAATAAGAAAAATAAGAATGATAAGAAGAATAAGAAGAATAAGAAGAATATGAAGAATAAGAAGAATAAGAAGAATTAGATATATTAGTAGAATATGAAGAATAAGAAGAATAATAAGAATATGAAGAATAATAAGAATAAGTAGAATAAGAAAAATAATTAGAATAAGAAGAATAAGAAGATTAAGAAGAATAAAAAGAATAAGAAGAATAAAAAGAATAAGAAAAATAAAAAGAATAAAAAGAATAAAAAGAATAAAAAGAATAATAACAATTAGAAGAATAACTATAATAAGAAGAATAAGAACAATAAGAAGAATAAATATAATTAGAAGAATAAGAAGATTAATAAGAAAAAGAAGAATAAAAAGAATAAGAAGAAAAGAAGAATAATAAAATTAAGAACAATAAGAAGAATTAGAAGAATAAGAAGAATAAGAATATTAAGAATAATAAGAAGAATAAGAAGAATAAGAATATTAAGAATAATAAGAAGAATAAAAAGAATAAGAAGAATAAAAAGAATAAGAAGAATAAGAATAATAAGAAGAATATGAAGAATAAAAATAATAAGAAGAATAAGAATAATAAAAGGCTAAAAAGAATAACAAGAATTAGAATAATAAGAATATTAAGAAGAATAACAATAATAAGAATAATAAAATAAAAAATAAGAAAAATAATAAGATTAAAAACAATATGAAGAATAATAATAATAATATTAATAATAATAAGTAGAATAATAATAATTTGAAGAACAAGAATAATAATAAGAATAAAAAGAATAAGAAGAATAAGAAGAATAAAAAGATTAAGACGAATAAGAAGAATAAGAAGAATAAGAAGAATGAGAAGAATATGAAGAATAAGTAGAATAATAAAATAAGAAGAATAACAAGAAAAAGGAGAACAAAGAGAATAAGAAGAATCAGAAAAAAAAAGAATAATAAGAAAATAAGAAGAAAAAGAAGAATTAGTATAATAAGAATAAAAATAAAAAAAATTAAAAAAATAATAAGTAGAATAATAAGAATAACAAAAATAAATTGAATATGTTGAATAAGATGATTAAAAAGAATAAATAAAATTAGTAGAATAAGAAGAATAAAATGAATAAAATATATAACAAATATAAGAAGAATAAGAACAAGAAGAATAATAAAATAAATAATAAGAAAAAGTAGAATAATATGAATAATAAGAATAAGAATAATCAGAAGAATAATAAGAATAATAAGAATAATAAAAATATTATGAATAAAAAGAATAAGAAAAAAAAGAATAATAAGAATAATAAGTAGATTAATAAGAATAAGAAGAATAAAAAGAAAAAGAAGAATAAGAATAATAATTAAAATAAGTAGAATAATAAGAATAAAAATAATAAGAAAAAAGAAGAATAATAAGTAGACTATGAAGAATAAGAAGAATAAGAAGAAAATGAAGAATAAGAAGAATATATAGAATAAGAAGGGAATGAAGAATTAAATGAATAAGAAGTATAAGAAGAATAAAAAAAATAAATAGTTAAGAAGAATAAAGAGAAAAAGAATAATAAAAAATTTAAAAAAAATAATAAAAATATGATGAATTAGAAGAATGAGAAGAATATGGATGAATAAGAATAAAAAAAAACAAGAACAATAATAACAATAAGAAGAATAAAAATAATAAGAAGAATAAATAGAATAAGAAGAATAATAAAAATAAAAAGAATAAGAAAAATAAGAAGAATTATAAAAATAAATAGAATAAAGATAAAAATAAAAAGAATAATAAGAATGAGAATAATAAAAAGAATACGAAAAATATGAAGAATAAGTAGAATGAGAAAAGAAAAGAAGAATAAGAAGACTAATAAGAATATGTAAAATAATAAGAATAAAAAAAAGAAGAATATGAAGAATTAGAAGTATAATAAGAATAAAAAAAATAAGAAGAATAAGAAGAATAAGAAGAATAAGAAAAATAAGAAGAATAAGAATAATAAGAAAAATAAGAACAAAAAGGACAATAAGAAGAATAAGAAGAATAAAAAGTATAATTAATTTTTTCAATATTTGGTACCTACAACTCTAAGCTCTAGAGAGAGAAAGTTAAAATTTTAGAGAGAGAAAGCTTCGATTTGGGAATGAAATGGTGATTTCAATCTGAAAATGAAAGAAATTAATTCTTTTGCCCATAAGAAATCATTTTTCATTTCTCATGAATTATTCGTACCCCCTATTAAGCTCTTTGCGAATTAAAATGGCATACCCCCAATCATCTTCTCTGCCGAAGAAATCACAAGCCTCTCAGAAATTCACAAATTTATAATTATCAGGAAGTTCTCCCACGTGTGGCTATGAATTGATTAGGTAACATGCTTCTTCTCTTCTTTAAAGCTGAAAGTTTTCATCAGAGTTGGATGTATCGATAACAAGCACATTATGTTGCAACTCTTCATTGAAGAGGACTATCTTTGACTATGGTTAAAGGATAACTGGAACATCCATGGATACCCTATGAGGACCTTCAAATGGTTGGTTGATTTTAAAACAATGGAAGAAAGCCCTCTCACTCCAGTATGGTTTCTCTTTCCCCAACTTCCCATACATCTCTTTAATCAAATGTCCATTTTCTCCATATCTAAGCTAATTGGTAATCCTTTACTAATGAACGGGGCTACTACTACCCTTTCAAGGCCAAGTGTCGTTAGGGTATACATTGAAGTAAACTTAAACTCTTCTATCCCGCAAAGTATATGGATTGGGCAGAATTAAGAGATGGGTTTTTGGCAGCCTATCATTTCTGAGAATCTTCTTAGCTACTTTAATGAATGCAAAAAAAGGCTACTCAAATGAGTTATGCATGACTGATTCCAGAGAGAAGGAAGGTGAATTCCTTCGAAGAAAATAGCAGAAATGGGCTTATAGCCCCATAAATAAGCAATCCAATGAGGAGAGCAGAGTCAAAACTCATAAGTAACTCTTAAAAAATCTAACAGAACCTCTTCCTCCTTCATCGGATTTTCCTTCTCTATTAAAACAAACTGGAATCTCTTTAACAGAAATGGATATGAATAATTCTACCCAAGAGGAAAACAACATAGTTTCGGAAAGAATTGGGATTATGATGAATAAAATTAAAAGTTGTTTATTAGAATCAGAAAACCAAAAATAAACAAAAATATAGAAGACACAAATAGATGGTTTTTCGGCTCTGAAGCAGGTTTTGAAGATTTTGTTAAATCTTTCAATGATATTTTAGAAACCTTAGAATAAAATTATATGCAATCAAAAGATGATATAGGTATTGAAAAAAAACAACAAAAATTTTTATTAGAGAGTAGGCCTTAGAGGAATTGAAAAAGATAAATTTATAATTGCCCATTTTTGACAAGGTGAGAACAAATGAATCTTCTCATAGCCATAATCTTACAAAAAAAACAATAAACAATAAAAAAACATCTAAATAAAACCCCACAAAATAAAGGGTAAAACAAGAGCTCAACTAAAATATTCAAATAATGTTTAGATATTTATTATGGAACATTCAGGGAATAGCCAATTCCCCATCCTTAAACAGGCTAAGAAAATTGACAAGAATAAATAAAATCACATTATTAATGCTAGAATAACCAATTGTAGATAAAAATTATTTGAATATTATAAGAACAAATTAGGTTTTACGAATCCCTTTTCTAATAATAATACTAAAATATGGGTGATGTGGAAAGATTATTTGAATATCATTAACATTGAAAATCATGAAAAATTAATAATAATAAGCAAGTTATTATATTAGTAGTTTATGCTAGTAATTTTAAAGAAAAAAGAAAAGAATTCGAGAAAATTATGGAGGATATAGCTTTCAAAAACACACCTTGTATAATAGGAGTGGATTTTAATACTATTAGAAATGTGTCAGAAAAAAAAGAAGGTAACCCAATAAACCTACAAGCTAGTGGCATCTTCAATGATGTAATCGCTAGAAGCAATTTATTGTAAGCGAATTTTTTATGCTCAGCTTTCACATCGACTAATAATTGCAAAGAAAATGGGCTATTTGGTCTAGACTAGATAGAATCCTTTACAATGCTAAATGGCTAGATTTTTTTGGGAATATAGGGGTCAAGCATCTGAATAAAACCTGTTCAGACCATTCCCCTATTCTTATGTCCCTTCAAAAGACAGATTATAAAAATTCCACTTTTAGCTTTCAGAAGATGTGGTGCTTACACAAAGATTTCCAAATATAGTGAGAGATTCTTGAATGCAACCAACAATATGCAATCCGAATAAGATCCTCACTGCTAAACAAAATAGGTTAAAAACATGTTTAATAAACTGGAACACAAATAAATTTGGAGATATTAATAAAAATATTATTGAAGTAGAACAAAAAATTGCTAATCTAGAACAATAATATGATAGAAATCATACTATAAGTAATCTTAGTATGCTTGACAATGCACAAGGAGAATTAAAATTAATACTTCACATGGAAGAAATCTTCTGGAAACATAGAGCGAAAGTAAAATGGTTAAAAGAGGGAGCTCAAAATACGAAATTTTTTCAGCTAGCTTCC
Organism: Sapria himalayana; assembly: GCA_029783825.1. NCBI lineage: Eukaryota > Viridiplantae > Streptophyta > Magnoliopsida > Malpighiales > Rafflesiaceae > Sapria > Sapria himalayana. The sequence goes on along the minus strand of JAREIK010002300.1, from coordinate 309,710 downwards.
AAATTAAAGATTCAAAAGCACAAGATAAATGGTATAAAAAATAATGAAAGAATATGGATAGAAAATAAGGTAGAAATCAAAGATAATCTCGAAGGCATATACAAATCACTTCTATGTGATAATAATAGGCTGAAAGGAGATATATTACTATAAAACATAAAAAAAAATTAACGAGGAAGATAATAATAAGTTAATGCAATATATGGAAGAAGAAGAAATCAAAAACATAATTCATAATATGGATAAATAAATCATGGCCGGACCAAACAGCTGGAATTCCATGTTTTTTCAAGCTTGTCAGGATATTATCAAACATGCGATTATTCATGCCATACATTGGTTTTTCTATGGTGCAAAAATTAATAAAAAGTGGGCACTAACTCACATAGTCCTTATTTTTAAAAAGGAAAACCCCCAAAAAGGAGAGGACTACAGACCCATCAACCTATGCAATTCCATATATAAAATCCTAGCAAAATTGTTACAATAACTAGGACTTATTCTTCCTAAGATCATTTCTATTGAACAATCAAGATTTATGAAGAACATATTGGTCATGGAAAATATATGTCTCGCCAAAGAGCTCGTGAAAGAGCTTTCCTCTAAATGTAGATAACAAAATATAATTTTGAAATTAGACCTTCGAAAGCCTTTGATTGAGTAAATTGGTAGGTTTTATGCTTTACCATGAGAAAAATGGGCTTTACAGAAACATGGATAGATCTAATATTTAGATGTATCTCTAGTACTTGGTTTAAGATTATTATAAATGGGGAAAAGGAGAAATAGTTTAAACCCACTTGAGGGTTAAGACAAGGAAATCCCATTTCACCTGCTCTATTCAACATTTACTTGGAATTATTTATATTGAACTTGAAAACCAAAATATATAAAGGAGACATTTATACGTTTAAACAATATAGAAATACTTTTCGAATTAGTTATCTAGCATATGCTGATGATATAATCTTATTCACCAATGCAAATAGTAAATCAATAAATAATTTAATGAAAATTTTTCAAATTATGGAAGATGAAATGGAGCTAGTATTAAATAAAAATAAATGTCAATTTAAAATATCAAAGAAATCCTTTCCTAGTCTAGTACATAGGTTAAAAGAGACCATAGGCTTCTCCCATATAAAAGGAGTTCTCATTTATTTGGGTTGTCGATTATATGAAGGTAGATTTAAATCAGAGCATTTGGATTTTTTACGGACTAAACTTAGGCATAAAAGTACATGTTGGAAAACTGAAATATTAAAAATGAGTAGAAAAATTACACTCATAACATATGTTCTTCGAAGCATACTAATGCACAATCTAATGGTTATGCAACCACCTAAATTTTCTTAAAAAAATAGAGGGGGAATTGGCTAATTTCTTCTAGGGAAAAAATGGAAAACTAAATCTTCATTGTATTAAATGGAAAGACCTTTGAAAAAGGAAGAGGTGGGTATAGGTTTCACTAGGCTAGAAAAGATAGCTGAAGCATGGGTCTGTAAAAGATGGTGGAGAATAAAAGAGAATAATAATCTTTGGGCATCATTTATGAAAGCGAATACCTAACAAATAATGATACTAACAGGATAAAAAAGATTTATAATGAATCTCAAATTTGTAAACAAACTGTAAAACAAAAAGAAGTGGTAGATAACCACTCAATACTTACTAAATATGGTTGGAAATGGAAATTAAATGAAGAAGGCTTATTTTCTTTAAAATCGGCCAAGAATCTGGTTAAAAATATAAAGCCTACTCAAGATTTATTTGAATGGTGTTAGAATAACAATAACCCACCTAAAATACAATTATTTTTATGGAAAGCTTAATCTAATATCATTCCAATAGATATTTGCTTACAAAAAAAGGCATAAACCTAGCCTCTAGATATAGCTACTGCAATACGGGTATAGAACTCTAGATCATCTCCTTTCACAAGAAAGTATAGCTTCCAAGATATGGAAAATATTTGATAAAGAAATGTGTATAAAGCATAAAAATCAAATACTCAAATATAGAATTCTTAAATGGATGAGGGGGCCAAATCTTTATTAATTACACAAATGGCTCAAGAACACCATCTCACCGCTGATAATATAGTATATTTGGAAAGCCAGAAACAAAAGTAGATTTGAGAATGTTGAAATGAATGTAGAAGATATTATAAGATATATTTAAAAAAAATTAAAATGCATTTCAGAAGCTTATCCTTTAAAAAATATAACTTATTCAGAAAATAAAGAATATATAGATAAGTGACACTTAAGGTATCAAAAGCCGAAATCAATAAGCTTTACTAGGTTATGCTAGAACAAACCTTCTGAAAGCTATAGGGCACTTAATACGGATGGTAGTTTTAAAAGAGATATAGGTGCAGCAAAAGGTGAAGGAATTTTAAAAGATTCCGATGGCAAGATGATTTGGGCATTTACCAAAAAATTGAAGCTAATTCTCCCTATACAATCTGAAATCCGGGCACTTCTATTTGTTTTAAAAATATGCAAATATATAAAAATAATGAACATCCAAATACAAACTGATTCTTTAATATTAATAGGTATCATTAAAGGTCAAAAATTGCCTTGGAAATATATAAATGATAAAGATGAAATCATTCAGCTAGTACATGAATTAAACTGTAGTATAATGCATATATCTAAAGAAGTGAATCAAGTAGCCGATAAGCTAGCTAAGGAAGTTTGAAAAATAGGATATCAGGACTTCGAGACACATAACATGCCTACAAAATATAGAGGCGTACTTAGACTTGATGAAACCGAATATCCTATATTTAGGAAAGGTAACACTTAAAAATATTTGTGAGTAGCTTTATTGAATTTAAAATATGTAAGCCTTCATAAACTTTTACATAGATTCAAGATGTTATAAATCATATTGTTTTTTTCGATGATTAGACTCTCTGCAAGGATAATGAAGATTATCCATTATTACATATGGAGGTTTGAAGACCTTCTACAGGGAAAAACCATTATGCAGATTATCATTTTCTGTAAGAGGAAACTTTTTGCAGGGATATTTATTTTAGTATCCTGGTCTTTATGGATGTTGAATCAGTTTGAAGAAATTGCATGTTTTGTTGGATGAATCATTGCAGGAAAATTCACTACAAACTTATATTTTACATGCTTTTCTCTTGCGATTGTCACAGTGATAAATGATGCACAAGGGAAAGGAGGAAAAGGATATATATTGTTGCTGGATTTTTCTGAAAAAATAGGTACACTTAAAGTGAGAATGGTAAAGAGATGTAGCATCAAAAACAATGAAGACAGGCTGCTGAAGCTAAAATATTGTAGAAAGCTGTCAGGAAACAAGGTTAATTAGGAATGGTTTGCTTGGATTTTGTTTATGGTCTATGCAAGTACTAAAGAGTAGGAAAACAAATAGGTAGATCAAGCAGACATAACACTTAAAGATAAGATGCATGTAGAATATCAATCAGAATGCAGAACCAGACAGATTAAATTATCAAACAGAGTGTACAAACATAAAGGATACTCAGACATAAGGAATTTTATTAAGATAATAGAAAAAGCATGCAGGCAGAATGCTCAAAGAGCAGATGCAGGTAAAAAGTTAATAAAGTGCCGAGAGAGAAATATCAAGTAGCTTCTTCACAAGGAGATCAAATTTGAATTTAATATTTGACAAATTAGAATAAACAAGATACTATCCCACTTTTTTATCTCTTTTATTTGAAGCATAAGGGTGTAAAAGGGCAAAGGGGAGTATGCTAGCTTGTATCAAAGGTATTCCTCCACCAAAAGATAGGGCAATTATAAAAATAAAAAAAACTTTAAAAAAGGAGAATAAGAAGAAAATGGAGAATAAGAAGAATAAGAGGAATAAGAGAAATAAGAGGAATAATGAGGAATAAAGAGAATAAGAAGAATAAGAAGAATTAGTAGAATAAGAAGAATGAGATGTTTAAAAGAATAAGAACAATAAGATTAAAAAGAATCAGAAAAATAAGAAGAATCGAGAAAATAAGAAGTAAAAGAATAATAAGAAGAATAATAAGAATAAAAATAATAATAAGAATAAGTAAAATAATAAAAATAATAAGAATAAGAAGAATAATAAGAATAAAAAGAATCAGAAGAATATGAAGAAAAAGAAGAATAAGAAAAATAAGAAGAATAAGAAGAATAAGAAGAATAAGAAGAATAAGAAGAATAAGAAGAATAAGAAGAACAAAAAGGAGTTTCCATAAAAAAACAGTTTTGCTCTCAAGTTCTAGAGAGAGAAACACGTTTCTAGAAAGAGAAACATCAAAAACCAGTGAAGAGCAAGGCAATTTCAAGCTTCAAATGGAGCATTTTGATTATTTAACGAAGAAGAAATTGTTTTCACAACAATTCAATAAGACCGCGCACCCCTATTCGCAAGTTTCGAATATTCACGGGAAAAAAAATGGAGAACCCTCGATAGAGTTCTCCTCGATAGACATTGATATGCTCTCGGAAGCCCACAAATTCATGCTGGTGGGCAAATTTTCACATGGCCGTCCGCGTGTTGAAGATATTCGTGCCTTCTATGCATCATTGAAGCTTAAAAGTCTAATAAAAAATAGGTGTTCTCGACGCCAAGCACATCCTTCTGCAACTATCCAGTGAGGAAGATTTCCATAGGGTCTGGTTGAAAGGTATATGGTACATTATGGGCTACCCCATGCGAGCTTTCAGGTGGACGCCATCCTTCTCAACCAAGCTAGAATCACCATTAATACCGGTTTGGTTCCTTCTCCCTATGCTGCCCATACATCTCTTTGATAAATTCTCCCTCTATCATATTGCACATGCAATGGGCACCCCTCTCCTTCTCAATGGTGCTACTGCCACATTGTCTCGCCCGAGTGTTGCTCGAGTATGCATAGAGGTTAACTTACTGCAACCTATCCCACACCGCATATGGATTGGAACCAAAGAGGGAGAAGGTTTTTGGCAAGAAATAACTCCCGAAAATCTTCCATATTATTGTTCTTACTATAGTAAACTTGGCCATAGTTGTGACCAATGTTTAGTTATAAAGAAACACTTTGAAGACAAACAATGGCTTGGCACTAGAACAACCGCAAGGAGGGGAAGAGAGGAATACAGAATAAAGCCCCCCAAACATTAGAACAGAACCTAGGGGAAATAGAATCTGGTTTAGAAATTGTAGAATATGTGCCTCCTAGAGAAAAAGATAGAGAGGAAATAGATAGATTGGAATTCAATAAAACTCATGAACTTATGAAAAAAATTGCAGAAATTAATAAAAGAGTTAGGAAAGGAAGATTTGAAAAAATGAAAGTTGTAGAAAAGAGCTGGGCAAAGGAAATAGTTAATAGCTCAGAAGATGAGCTAAGGTTAGAAGTGGGATCAACCTAGACAAAAAAGAGGAAGAACCAAAGCCTTTTAAAACCTCTAAAGATGATATAGATATTGAAAAATTCTATAATAAAATGGGAAATATAGAATGGGCCATGGAAGAAATAAAAATTATGGCCGTTCAGCTAGGTAGGAAGTGGGGAGAGGAGAAAATAGAAGATTCGAGTGCGATAAAAAGATCTAGAAACAGGAAAAAATACATAAATAAAACTTATGATTCAAAGTGCACCACTAGAGCTAGGGCTAAATCTAACTCCAATGTTTAGATTTCTCTACTGGAATGCAAGGGGCATCGGAAATGCCCCTACTATAAAAAGAATTAAAAAATTAATACAAATCCATAAAACTCCACTTATAATATTAGCTGAACCCATAATAAGTAAGGACCAGATAGAACACTATAAAAATATCTTAGGATTTGATGAGGCATTTTCCAACAAAAATAACAAAATTTGGCTATTTTGGAAAAACATATTTAACATAAACATTTTAGAAGACTCAGATCAAATGATCAACTTTAGTTTAGATTCCACCCGGGATGAAATAATACACCAAATAAGGTAGAAGGTCCCTTTGGGACGACATACTGAAAATAGCCAACCTAAACATAGCCTGGATAATAGGAGGTGACTTGAACATAATAAGAAAAGTTTGTGAAAAAACAGGGGGTAATCCTCCTAACAAAAAAGCTATCTCTCATTTTAATAAGACTATATCAGAGGCCATTCTGATGGAAGCAAGCTTCCTAGGCTCTCGTTACACCTGGTGCAATAACCAGAAAGATAAAAGGACCATATGGGCAAGATTAGACAGAATATTATATAATGTAAAATGACTAGAGTCATATGGATCCACGTCAGTGAAACATCTAAATAGATCCTGTTCAGACCATAATCCAACATATCATATCGGTAGAAAAATCTAGTCTAATAAATAACTCTTTTAAATTCCAGAATGCATGGTGCTTGCATCATACATTTATTAATATGGTTAAAAATTCATGGTCAAAGGAAGCTTCAGGAAATCCAGGTCAAATCTAGAATACGAAGATAAATAGACTTAAAAAATTGTTAAGGACATGGAATAAAGATATCTTTGGTAATATCAATAATAACATCATTGTAGCAGAACAGGAAGTTGAAAAAAGGGAACAAGATGATTATTTACTTCAAAATAAAGACAGTAGAAAGGAGTTAAATAGAGCACAAGCCGAATTAAAACTAAAGCTTCTCATGGAGGAAGTCTTCTGGAAACAAAAAGCCAAAATAAAATGGCTGAAAGAAGGAGACAAAAACACGAAGTTCTTTCAGAAATCAGCAAAACTTAAAATACAAAAGAATAGTATAAAAGGCATAAAAAACAATCTAAATAAATGGTTAGACAGAGATATAGAGATTAAAAATCACTTTGATGACCACTTTGAAAGATTATTTAGAGGAGACATAATCCTGCGTGAAAATTATCTTCTACATAACATTGAACATAAAATCACTAGTGTAGAAAATGATATGCTCACAAGTTTTCCGAATGAAGAAGAACTAAAGACTACGGTTTTCAGTCTGGGCAAAAATAGCGCTCCGGGCCCAGATGGGTGGAATAATGAATTTTACCAAAATTGCTGGCCTATTATAAAAAATGATCTCTTAAATGTTATAATCTGGATTTTTTGTGGAGCTGAGATAGGTAAGAAATGGAGCAGCACGTATATCGCTCTCATTCCAAAAATGGAAAATCCTCAAATGGCAGAGGATTTTAGACCTATTAGCTTATGCAACTCATTCTACAAAATTTTGTCTAAGATGCTTCAAAGTAGATTAGCTGGAGTTCTACCAAAAATCATATCTAAAGAACAGTCCGGATTCATGAAAAATAGGCTAATAATGGAGAATATCTGTCTAGCTTAAGAAATGATTAAAGAAATAGGTACTAAAACTAGAGGGCATAATGTCCTGATAAAGTTAGACCTATCTAAAGCCTTCGATAGAGTAGAATGGAATATCTTATGCTTTACCATGAGAAAGATGGGATTCTCAGAAACCTGGATTGATCTGATATATAGATGTATATCAAGCTCATGGATCAAAGTTCTTGTCAATGGAGATCTAGGAAAAGACATCAAGCCACTAAGAGGTTTAAGACAGGGAAATCCTCTCTCTCCCCCTCTCTTTAATATTTACATAGAACTATTAATTATTAACATTAAAGTTAAGATGCACTCTAACATAATAGGACATTTTAGACAGCCAAAAGATACCCCCTCAGTGGGATGTCTGGCGTATGTGGATGATGTGATAATCTTCACAAACGGTAGTGCCAAGTCCCTCCATAATCTGATGGACTTATTAAAAACATTTGAAAATGAAACAGGGCAGAAAATAAATAACCATAAATGTCAATTCATGACTGCCAAGAATGCTCCACCAAGCTTAAATTTCAAAATTAATAGAATAACAGGTTTTTCTCATAAAAAAGGAGCTATGCAATATCTTGGCTGCCCGCTTTATGAAGGAAAATTAAAACCAGAGTATTTAGAATTCTTACATGTTAAAATCAAAAATAAAATTGCAGGTTGGAAAGTAGAATCACTTAACATGAGCGGTAGGATTACTTTAATTACTCATGTGCTTCAAAGTGTAACCATGCAAAATCTGATGGTTACCTATCTTCCAGAGGCAGTTAAAAAAAGTATTGAGAAAGAATTGGCCCATTTTATGTGGGGATCTAGCAATGGCAAAAGAAAGCTTCACTGGAAAAAGTAGAAAGATTTATGCTACTATAAACAGGAAGCAGGGTTGGGTTTTTTTGAGTTAAATGACCTTGCCAAATCCTGGGCGTGTAAAAGATGGTGGAGACTCAAGGAAAATAACAGCCTTTGGGCTGAGTTTATGAGATCTAAATATTGTATAGAGGGAGACACAAGTAAAGATAGAAGAAAGAATAAAGCCTCACAAGTCTGGCTACAAATGCTCAATCAAAGAGAAATAGTTGACAAATACTCCAAATTTTCAAAAAATGGCTGGAAATGGATTTTGAGTGCAGATGGTTCTTTCTGTCTCAAATCAATTAAAGAAATAGTGAGAAACAGGAAGGTTGTGCAACATTTATTTAAATGGGTTTGGAATAATGATAATAGTCAAAAAATTAAAACTCATACATGGAAAGTGCTCTCAAATATTGTACCGATAGATGAAAACATAAAAAGGAAAGGTATACAACTCCCCTCTAGGTGCGAATGCTGTTTCTATGCCACAGAAACATTAGATCACTTGTTCTCTCAAGGAAATATTGCATCGGGAATATGGAAAAGATTAGAAATTGAAATGGGTATTAAGCATAAATGTTCTTCTATTAGAGATAGACTCCTTAAGTGGAGCTTGGCTCACTCACAACATAGTCTTCACACTTTGCTTAAAAATAATATTCCTCATATTACCATCTGGTGTATATGGAAAGCCAGGAATAGTAGTAGATATGAAGGTCGCACTATGGTAGTTGAAGATATATGGAAAGCCATTAAGAAAGAAATAATAATCACCTCGAAAGCTAATCCGATAGTAGCCAGAAACTCTTACCTACACATAGACTCTCTTAACTTCTGGAACCTCACAGTTGCAAAATCCCCTCCATATAAGGCCATAGTAGTTAAGTGGGAAAAGCCAACTAAAGCAGATTAGCTTTAAACACTGACGGTAGCTTCAATAGAAACATAGGTTTAGCAGGAGGTGGGGGGGGCCGTAAGAGACCATAATGGTCTTCTTATACTTGCTTATTCGGAAGTCATTAAAGCCTCATCTGCAATACATGCTGAAATCTTAGCATTAAGAGAAGGTTTAAGGGTGTGTAAATCTGAAAATCTATCAAATCTAGATATACAGATAGATTCTAAAATCTTAGTTGATATAGTAAATAAAAAAAGTAGCATGTGGAAATATGAAGAAGAGTTAGAAGATATTAATATACTAGTAAAAGCTTTGAATGCATCGATCATACATATTTATAGGGAAGCTAACTCACTGGCAGACAAGTTAGCTAAAGAAGGAAGAAATAAAAATTTTCAGAAATATGAACAAGAGTCTCTCCCAGAAAAATTTAAAGGAATTACAAAAATGGATAAGGAAGAACTCCCATACATTAGAATAATAAAAACTCTTTCCTCTAATGATGAATGTTTCAATTAAATGCTAAGAGTATGAATGGGCTGGTTAGTAGCTGGAAAATAAAGCTCACAAATTTCCTGGTCCTGAAGGAAGTATGTATAAACTGACCAAAGCCAACCCTCTAATCTCCAGCCCAACAAGTTTAGCTTGCGTGGTTTAGATATATATGTGTAAACCATCATCAATGAAGTCACGGTAAAACATAGCGAGGGCAGGAAGTCTGTATATTTGCTGTGTTGTGCTTCTACTTGTCTATCTTACTAGGTACACGGTCCAGAAAAGATTAGTACATAGGATAAAATATGAGAATCATATATTTATGAAGGTTGTTAGATTGGTATATCGTTGAAGTAGCCTCTGCGCAGGGGAATTTCTGTCTCTGCAAGTGAACAATACGAAGGCTAATGGGAAAGAGCAAGGTTAGCATTTGAATGTTAGTATATTATCCTGTTATCTTCTCTTCTCTTAGCAGCGCAATACCACTGAAAAAAGATCCAGAAAATCCAGCAGTTGCTGGAATTGTTAAAAGAAAACTTTTGTTTGGTGTACTGTATGTATTAATTCCAAGTTAAGAGGATATGTGTGAATGTTGCGGAAAAGTCTGGTGTTAATTTACTTTAACTATAGATTTAAGGCATGTAAGGGTCTAGAATAGGAGGCTATTTCTGCAGCTATTGAAAGATGAAAATTCAGAATAAGAGTGACAAAGGAGGCTTTGGTGCAATTTGGAAACTGAAACAAAATAAAGCACTGAAGTTAAAGAGCAGCTATAAGCTGTCTCTCTAAGCAGTGCTAAAGCATAAGCATGGATATCTAAAAAGTGGAAAAAGTCCAGAAAAATCTAAATTCAGAGAAACTGAAATGCAGTAAAGAGACTGCATGCACCATGGATGTTGCCCAATTCACCAGATTAGGTAAGAGCAGGTATTTTCTGGAATCATTATTCGACTAATGCTTGGGGCTGATTCTATTTTGCAGAAACAAGGGGTTAGGGAGGGTAATTAGATGTATAGCATGCTGTCATAGTCACAAGTCTGCTAGGTGCTTGCATATATGTCTGGAAAAGTGGATTTGATTCGTATCGAGTCATAGTCTATTAGGTGTTTGTCTGTGCTTGTTTTTTGTTTGATCTATCAGATGGGTGTATAAGGGGTTGTGCAAGAGAGGTAGATGCTAGAGGAGAGTCAGAGATTGCTGGTGTACTTGTCTACAAAGCGAGTCTCGGACAAAAGTAGCATGGACAAGTCAACGAAGGTAAAAGAACTTTCTACAAAGCATAAGGAACGTGGAAGGTCCTGGCCATAAGGAGACCACTAGAAGCTAAGGAAAGGAGTAAGCTGAGGAGATTAAGATAAGCCCTAAATTTTAGATGGAAAAATCTTCCATTTTAGCAAAAAACCAACTCAAATTCCAGACTATGAAAGTCTACCATGGGCTTTTATTAAAATGTTAGAATGTTATGGCTCGTTTATTTTATTTATTTTGTAAGTGGGTGTAAAAGGGAAAAGGGGTAGATCTTAGCTTGTAAAAATGATATTCCTCCGCCAAAAGAGAGGGTTATAATAATAAACAAACCTTAAAAAAAAAAGAATAAGAAGAATAAGAATAATAAGATGAATAAAAGGAATAAGAAGAATTAGTAGAATAAGAAGAATAAGAAGATTTAAAAGAATAATAAGAAAAAAAAGTATAAGAAGAATAAGGAGAAAAGAAGAATAAGAAAAATAAGAAATAAGAATAAATAGAAAAATAAGATTAATCAGAAAAATAAGAAGAATAAGAATAATAAGAAGAATAATAAGAATAATAAGAATAGAAAGAATAAAAAGAATATGTAGAATAATAATAATAATAATAATAATAATAATAATAATAATATAAAGAATAAGAATAAGAAAAAAAAGAAGAATAAGAAGAATAACTATAATAAGAAGAATAAGAAAATAAAGAAGAATAAGGAGAATAATTAGAATAATAAGAATAATATGATTAAGAAGAATAAGAAGAATAAAAAGAATAAAAAGAAAAACAAGAAGAAGAAGAAGAAGAACAATAAAAAGAATTAGAAGAATATGAAAAATAAGAAAAATAAGAAGAATAATAAAAATATGAAGAATAAGAAGAATAAGAATAATAAGATTAATAAGAAGAATAAGAAGAATAACTATAATAAAAATAATAAGAAGACAAAGAAGAATAAGAAGAATTATAATAATAAGAAAATAAAGGATAATAATAAAATTAAGAAGAATAAGAAAAATAAGAAGGATAAGAAGAATAAAATGAATAAGAAGAATAAAAAGAATAAGAAGAATAAAAAGAATAAGAAAAATAAGAAGAATAAGAAGAATACATAGAATAAGAAGAATAAGATGGATTAGTATAATAAGAATAATATTAAGAATTAGTAGAATAATAAGAATAAGAAGAATAAGTAAAATAAGTAAGATAAGTAGAATAAGAAGAATAATAAGAAAAAAAAATAAAAAGAATAACAAGAATAATGAGAATAATATGACTAAGAATAATAAGAAGAATAAACAGAATAAGAAGAATAAAAAGAATACGAAGAATAAAAAAAATAAAACGAATAAAACGAATAAAAAGAAATAAAAAGAATAAAAAGAATAAAAAGAATAAAAAGAATAAAAAGAATAAAAAGAATAAAAAGAATAAAAACAATAAAAACAATAAAAAGAATAAAATTATAAAATGAATAAAAATTTTAAAAAGAATAAAAAGGAAAACAAGAATAAAAAGAATAACAATCAAAAAAAGATTATTTATAATAATAAGAATAAGAAGAAAAAGAATAAAAAAATATAATATGAATTTGATGAATAAGAAGAATAAGAATAATAATAAGAATAATAAGAATAAGAAGAATAAAAATAATAAGAAGAATTAGAAAAATAAGAAGAATAATAAGAATAAAAAGAATAATAAAAATAAAAAGAATAAGAAGAATAAGAAGAATAAGAAGAATAAGAATTAAAAGAATTAAAAAAATTAGAAGAATTAAAAGAATAATAAGAATAATAAGAATAAGTAGAATAAAAAAATAATAAGAATAAAAAAATAAAAAGAATAAGAAGAATAAGTAAAATAAGAAGGATAAAATGAATAATAATATAAATGAATAAGAAGAATGAGAGGAATAAGAAGAATACGTAGAATAAGAAGAATAAGAAGAATAAGAAGAATAAGATGAATAAGAAGAATAAGAAGATTAAGAAGATTAAGAAGAATTGGATTAATAAAAACAATAAAAAGAAGAATAATAATGAGAAGAATAAGGAAAATAATAAGAATAAAAATAATAAGAATAATCATAAGAATTAAAAGAATATAAATAATAAAAATAAAAATATTAACACTAAAATTAATAAGAAGAATAAGAATAAATAGGAGAATAAGAAGAATAAGGAGAATAAGAAGAATAAAAATAATAAGAAGAATAAAAAGAATAAGATGTATAAGAAGAATACGAAAAATAAAAAGAATAAGAATAATAAGAAAAAAAATAAGAATAAAAAGTATTAGATGAAAAAGAAGAATATGAAGAAAAAGAAGAACAAGATGAATAAGAAGAATAAGAAGGACAAGAAGAATAAGAAGAACAAGAAGAATAAGAAGAATAAGATGAATAAGATGAATAACATTGATAAAAAGAATAAGAAGAATAATAAGAATAATGAGAAGAAAAAGAATAAGAAGAATAATTATGATAAGAAGAATAAGTGTATTAAGAAAAATAAGTAGAATAATAAGAATAATAAGAATAAGAATAAAAAGAAGAAGAAGAAGAATAATAATAATAATAATAATAATAATAATAATAATAATTAAACGAATAAAAAAACAACTAAGAAAAAGAATAATAAAAAAAATCAGAAGAATTAGAACAATATGAAGAATAAAAATAATATGAAAAATAAGAATAATATGGAGAATAATAATAAAAGATCGAAAAAGAATAATAAAATGAATAAGAAGAGTAAGAAGATTACAAATAATAATTATAATAATAAAATAAATAATAAGAAGAATAAGAAGAAAAGAAGAAAAGAAGAAAACAAGAAAAGAAGAAAATAATAATAAGAAGAATAAGAATAATAAGAAGAATAAGAAGAATAAGATGAATAACAAGAATAAGAAGAATAATAATAATAATAATAATAATAAGAATAATAAGAATAAGAAGAGTAAGAAGAGTGAGAAGAATAAGAATAATAAGAAGAATAATAAGAAAGATTGAATAAGAAGAATAAAAATAAAAAGAAGAAAAATAAGAATAAAAAAAATATGAAGTATACGAAGAATAATAAGAATAATAAGAATAATAAGAATGATAAGAATAAGAACAATAATAATAAAAAGAAGAATAGGGGAGATATTAAAAATAAGAAGAATAATAAAAATAAGAAAATTATGAAGACTAATAATAATAACTTGAATAACATGAAAAAGAATAATAAGAATTATAAGAAGAAAAAGAACATTAAAAAATAAAAAGAATAAGAATAATCAAAATAATATGCAAAATATATAGGATAACAAGAATAAGAAGAATATGAAGAATAAGAAGAATAAGAATAAGAAAAATAAAATCAATAAAAAGAATACGAAGAATAAATAGAATAAGAAAAATTAAAAAAATAAGAAGAGCAAGAAGAATATGAAGTATAAGAAGAAATAGAAGAATAAGAAGAATAAGACGTATCAAAAGGCAAAGAATAATAAGAATAATAAGAAGAGAAAGAAGAATAAGAAGATTAAGAAGAATAAGAAGATTATGAAGATTAATAAGAATAAGAAAGATAAGAAAAATAAAAAGAATTAAAGGAATAACAAAATAAGAATAATAAGAATAATAAGAATAATAAAAATAATTATATGAATAAGAACTATAATAAGAATAAGAAGAATAATAAGAATAACAAGAATAAGAAGAATAAGAAGAATAAGAAGAATAAGAAAAATAAGAGAACAACAAATTCAATTTTATGAGGAAGGCTAAGCAAAATAATATTTATTTAATGGTAAGGATCAGTGGGAAAAAGGGGGGGTGAAAAACATAGATATATAGTTTTTATTATTGCAAGTATCTATGTTTCAAGAATATGATGAAAGCTGGACAAGAAGGGCTCAGTTTAAGCCTTTGCCGAAACTTCGTTTGTTATATTGAGTTGTGTATTTTCTGAGTTGTCTAGGAGTCTGTGTTAATTATTATGTGATGTGTTATTAGTCTGATGTGTTATTGGCTGTAATTTTTGGTCTGAGATATTAATCCACCGGAAGTCTGTAATTATTGGTCTAGTTGTGTTTTTGGTCTGTAAGATACATGCAAGGGCTAATCAGGAAATATGAAAGATGAGCACAAAGATCAACTAGAGAAGGAGGGGACGAAATCAACCATTGTAACGAGATGGCTCAGCGTATATATATAGTGATGTCTAACGGATACTCGATGTAAGGCTGGAAATATGGGCAGCATAAAGTCATAAAAAGATTCAAGTAAGGAGGATGAGGAGAAATTATTTTAGTAATATAATTAATCTGAAATGTATAAGGGAACTGAAAGAAATGGGTATTATGATGATGAGATATGATGCCCATGATCTTATGCAGGTTAGTCAAAGAGTAGGATAAGTTGTAGATCATACTGGAGTAGTAAGATGGCATAA
Source organism: Sapria himalayana (assembly GCA_029783825.1). Classification (NCBI taxonomy): domain Eukaryota; kingdom Viridiplantae; phylum Streptophyta; class Magnoliopsida; order Malpighiales; family Rafflesiaceae; genus Sapria; species Sapria himalayana. The sequence continues at coordinate 294,470 of JAREIK010002300.1, read as the reverse complement.
GTAACCATTATAACAAAAGAAAGGATGAAACAAAGTATGTGAAAGAATTACTCAAAGGACATTAGAAGTTGAGCTTAAAAGGATTGTAGACACATCAAAGACTTCAAGGAGAAAGGAAGAAAGTGGCACTCTATTCATTAGAACGTAAAAAGAAGAACATAGAGGATTGCATAAGGTATTATATATTGGATAAATCAAAGCAGAAAATTGAACTATGTAATATAAAAACATGCTATATAAGTTTTGTTTTTTTAGTGGTAGGAATGGAAGTAAAAGGGAAGAGGTTGTTATAGCTTGTAAATATGGTATTCCTCCGCCAAAAGAGAGGGCTATAATTAATAAACAAAAATTTTCAAAAAAAAAAAGAATAAGAAAAATAAGAACAATAAGAAGAATTAGAGAATGAGAAGAATTAGAAGAATAAGAATAATAAGAATAATAAGAATAATAAGAATAATAAGAAAAAAAAAGAATCAGAAGAAAAAAAAGGATAAGAAGAATAAAAAGAATAAGAAGAAAAATAAGAATAAGAAGAATAAGAAAAATAATAAAAATAAGAATAAAAAAAATAATAAGAATATGAACAATAAAAAGAATAAAAAAAATAAAAAAAATAATAAGAATAATAAGAAGAATAAAAATAAAAAAATAATGAATAATAATAATGACAAGAATTACAAAAAAAAAGAAGAATAAAAATTATAAGAAGAATAAGAAGAATTAAAGAAATAAGAAGAATAAGTAGAATAAGAAGAATAAGAAGAATAATAATAAAAAAGAGAATAAGAAGAATAAGAAGAATACGAAGTATAAAAAGAATCATAAGAATAAGAAGGATAATAGAAATAAGAAGACTAAGAAGAATTTGACGAAAATGAAGAATAAATAGAATAAATAGAATAATATAATTAGAAGATAAGAATAAAAACAAGAATAGGAAGAATAGAAAGAAAAAGAAGAATAAGAAGATTAAGAAAAATAAAAAGAATAAGAAACATTAGAAGAATAAGAAGAATAAGACGAATAAGAAGAATAAGAAGAATACAAAGAATAAGAAAAATAAGAAGAATAAGATGAATAAGAAAAATAAGAAGAATAAGAATTATCAAAAGAATAAGAAGTAGAAGAATAATAATAATAATAATAATAATAATAATAATAATAATAATAAGAAGAATAATAAGAATAATAAAAATAAGAAAAATAAGAAGAATAAGAAGAATAAGAAAAATAATAATAAAAAGAAGACTAAGAAGAAAAAAAAGAAAAAAAATAACATGAAGATTAAGAAGAATATGAATAATAAGAAGAAGAAGAATAATAATAATAATAATAATAATAATAATAACTATAAGAAGAATAATAAGTATAACAAGAATAAGAAGAATAAGAAGAACACAAAGAATAAGAAGAAAAAGAAAAATAATTAGAATAAGAAGAATAAAAAGTTTAAGAAGAATCGGAAGAATAAGAAGAAGAAGAAGAATAATAATAATAATAATAATAACAAGAATAAGAAGAATAAAAAGAATAACAAGAATAACAAGAATAAGAAGAATAACAAGAATAAGAAGAATAAGAAGAATAAGAAGAATAAGAAGAATAAAAGAATAAAAAAAAATTATAAATAGAATAAGAAGAATAATTAGAATAAGAATAATAAAAAGTTTAAGAAGAAAAGGAAGAATAAGAAGAATAAAAATAATAATGATAAAAAGAAAAATAAGAAGAATAAGAAGAATAAGAAGAATAAAAAAAATAAGAAGAATAACAAAAATAATTAGAATAAGAAATATAAGAAGATTAAGAAGAATAGGAAGAATAAGAAGAATAAGAAGAATAAGAAGTAGAATGAGAAGAATACGAAGAAGAATGAGAATAAGAAGAATAAGAAAAATAATGAGAATAAGAAGAATAAGAAAAATAAGATGAATAAGAAGAATAAGAAGAATAAATAGAATAATAATAAAAAAAGAATAAGAATGGTAAGTTTAATAATAATAATAATAATAAAAAGAACAATAAAAATAAAAAAGATAAGAAGAAACAATAAATAAAAAGATTAATAAGAATAAAAAGAAAAAGAAAAAAAGAAGAATAAGAAGAATAAGAAGAATAAGAAGGATAAGAAGGATAAGAAGAATAAGTAGAATAAGAATAATAAGAAGAATAAGAATAATAAGATGAATAAGAAGAATAAGAAGAAATAAAAGAATAACATGAATAAAGAGAATAAGTAGAATAAGAAGAATAACAAGAATAAATAATAATAATATGAATAAGGAGAATAAGAAGAAATAGAAGAATAAGAAGAAGAATAAGAATAAAAGAAAAATAAAAATAAGATTAATAAATAGAATAAGAAGAATTAGTAGTTTAAGAAGAATAGGAATAATAATAAGAAAAATATGAATAACAAGAATATGAAGAAGAATAATAATAATAATAAGAATAATAATAATAATAAGAATCAGAAGAATCAGAAGAATTCGAAGTATATAAAGAATAATAATAATATGAATAATAAGAATAATAATTTGAATAAGAATAATAAGTAGAATAAGAATAATAAGTAGAATAAGAAGAATAGATTGAATAAAAAGAATAAAATGAATAAGAAAGGTAATTAGATTACAAATAATAATAATAATAATAAGAAAAATAAGAAGAATAAAAAGAATAAGAAGAAGAATAAGAAGAATATGAAGAAATAGAAAAATAAGAATAATAATAATAATATGAAGAAAAAAAGAAAAGAAGAATAAAAATTATAAGAAGAATAAGAAGAATAAGAAGAATAAGAAAGATAAGAAAGATATGAAGAATAAGAAGTATAAGAAGAATAAAAAGAATAAAAAAATAAGAAGAATAACTAGAATAACAAGAATAAGAATAATAAGAAGAAAAAGAAAAATAAGAATAATAAGAACAATAAGAAAAATAATAAGAATAAGAAGAATAAGAGTCACCCCAGCCATGAGGGATGACTAAGTAATTTGTTAGTGTTGTATTGTATATCGTGTTTGTTTGAAAAAAAAAGAAGTTTCCCTCGTCCTGTGGAAAAGTAATGGTGGATGAGTATGCAATATTAGGGGGCAAAAGGTAATGGCTTGCTGCACCAAATTACTGTTGGGAAGGAAGCTGTTAAATCTAAAGTGAATATTAAAGTTGTTTTTTTGAGTTTTGTAAAGATTATGTATACATTGCTTTATTTTGACAAGGGTGTAAAAGGGATATAGGGTTGATCTTTAGTTTGTAAAAATGGTATTCCTCCACCAAAAGAAATATCCTTATAATTAATAAAACAAACTTTATAAAAAAAGAAGAATAAGAATAAGAATAATAAGAATAATAAGAAGAATAAAAAGTATGCAAAGGATAAGAAGAATAATATTAAACTAAGAATAAAAAGAATAAGAAGAATAAAAACAATTAAAAGAATAAGAAGATTAAGAATAATAATGAGAATAAAAGACTAATAAGAATAACATGAAATAGAAATAAAAGAAGAATAAGAACAATTAAAAGAATAAGAAGAATATAAAGAATATAAAGAATAAGATGAATCAAAAGAATAAGAAGAATAAGAAGAATAAAAAAAATAAGAAGAATAATAAGAATAAGAAAAATAATAAGACTAACAAGAATAAGTGGAATAAGAAAATTAGAAAAATAAGAAGAATAAGGTGAATCAGAAGAGTAAGAAGAATAATAAGAATAATAATAAGTAGAATAATAAAAATAAGAAGAATAAGAAGAATAAAATAAGAAAAATAAGAAGAATAAGAAGAATAAGAAGAATAAAATAAGAAAAACAAGAAGAATAAAAAGAATAAAAATAAGAAGAAAAAGAAGAAAAACAAGAAAAAGAAGAATAAGAAGAATAATGAGAATAATAAGAATAAGAAGAATATGAAGAATAAGAAGAATAAAAGAATAAAAAGAATAAGAAAAATAAGAAGAATAATAAGAATAATAAGAATAATAAGAATAAGAAGAATAAGAAGAATAAGAAGAATAAGAAGAATAAGAAGAATTAGAAGAATAAGAAGAATAAGAAGAATAAGAAAAATAAGAAGAATAAGAAAAAGAAGAAGAAGAAGAAGAAAAAATAGAAAAAAAAGAACAATTAAGTAGAATAAGAAAAATAAAAAGAATAAGAAGATTAAGAAGTATAAGAAGAATAATATGAATAAGAAGAATATGAAGAATATGAAGAATAAGTAGCACGAAGTAGAAGAAGAAATTTTTTTTTTGTAAAACCAACACCTCTAAGAATCAGAGAGAGAATATGGGGGTTTTAGAAAAAGAAATTTTCAATTTGTCCTAGAAGAAGGCTAATTTTATCCTAAAATGTGGGAAAAAGGCTTATTTTTCAATAATAAGTCATTTGTGAACCTATTTAAAGAACCCGTGATTTTACATTCATCGGTAAAAAAGAAAGACGATGAAGTAGTAATATTCATCCCCTTGGTAAAGCTCAATATATTTGCCCTGTGATTTAATTACACTCTCTTAGGGAAATTTTCACACGGCAAGCCTCGTGCGAAGGAATTAAAAGAATTTTTTTGATCTCTAAAACTCAATGGCACTATAAAAATGTGAGAATTTGATTCAAAGCATACTATTCTACAAATTCCTCGAATAAGAAGATTACCAAAGGCTTTGGATGAGTTGACAATGGATAATAAAAAGATTCCCTATGAGAATGCTAAAATGGACGACAGAATTTAACCCAAAATAGTAGGTCCCGATAGCCTCGGTATGGTTTAATTTACCCAATCTTCCTTTTCATCTATACAGCAAGCATGCTCTCTTCAACTTAACAAAATGCATTGGTAAATCCATTAATTAAAGATGAGGCCACTGCCTCAATGTTTAAACTGGATAATACAAGGATTTGTGTGGAGTTTAACCATTTCTCATCGCCACCACATAAACTGTGGATTGGTAGTGATATTGAACATGGGTTCTGGCAACCCATCATTCCAAAATTGATCCCACAGTATTAATTAAATTGTAAAAAATGGGTCTTGGAGAGGATGATTGTCTGGCTGGTATTGGCAGTATAGAGAAAAACAATAAAAATCATGGCAGAGATAAGGGTAGAAAGGAATGGAATAATGAGAATGCTCTAGTTGAATATCAGAATAAAAATTATAATATAGGGGAAATGAATATAGCTAGTAGAGGAAAGTAGGAGGATATAAATAGCCTGCTAGATACTAAAAAGTAAAAACAATAGTAGTGAGAAGGAAGATATGGGCAGAATGCACAGAATGAAAGATATAGAGAGGGAAGAAAGGAGCAGAATCAGTAATGGGCAGTGGTGGAATATCTTAATGAAAAAAATGATACAATTAATAAAGTCTTGCTGGATACCAAAAATAGAATAATAGAGGATAAAATTTTGGGTAAAAAAGAAAGAAATATTATGGCTATTAAGGCTACTAGGGAATGGAAGGAAGATGCTCTTACAAAACAGCAAATTGCAGAGAATAATAATTTACTAGGAAATACAAATTTGGAGGAACTGTCATGCATAAATAAAAAAAATAGTGGAAATAATGATGATCTGCTGTACGACCTTGAAGAGGAGCCCGATGACAAGAGCTGTACATTTTTTGATAGAATCAGGCATGCTTGGAGGCATGACACCGATCATCTTAAGGATGACTTGCTATTGGAGGTTGAAAGAAGAAGATTTCAAACTAGAGAAGAAGTAATGAAGGAAATAAAGGTGATGGCAATGCATCTTGAGAAAATATAAAAAAAAATACAAGGAAAAAGAAATAGTGGAAAATAGCTATACAAAGGCAACTAAAAATACAAAAAATATATTTAAATATGCAATATAAATCAAAATGTGTAACTAGGGCGCAAGCAAAGTCCGTCATTAATGGATATTCCCTATATTAAAATGTTAGAGGGGTAGCAAATACTCCTACAACAAATAGACTCAAAAAATTGATAAAAATTCATAAAATTAAAAGTCATATTTGTGGAACAAATGACAGAAAAAACTCAAATAGAAAAACATAAAAAGATAATTGGTTTTAATAATGCATTTGCAAATATTAATAGTAATCTATGGATTATATGGAGGAAACACATAGATCTAATAATATTAAAAGATAAGGAACAAATTATAAATTTTAGGATATGAAAAGCAACAGAAACGGTGATCTCGGTGATCTATACCAAAAATGCCAAAGGAGATAGAGAGGCATTATGGAAATAAATGGAATAGATAGCAAAAAAAAGATATTCCATTGAAAATTGGAAAAGATTTTAATGTAATAAAAAATTTGAACGAAAAGAAAGGAGGAAGAGCCCCGAATCTTGGGGCTATGTTTCAGTTTAATGAAGCTATAACTAAAACAAGTCTTATTGAGGCAGATCCATTAGGAGCAAAATACACATGGTGTAATAACTGAAAGAAAAGTGGCACAATATGAACAAGATTAGATAGGGTGCTATACAATGATAAATGGCTAACTTTATTGAATCCACAATAGTGAGGCATCTAAATAAAACATACTCTGATCACAATCCATTGTTTCTAACATATAAGAACAAGATAAAAAAAGAATATCATTTCAAATTTTAGAATATGTGAGGATTGCATGTTGATTTTGATAATGTAATTAAAAATGCATGGTCAGAACTAGTCTCAGGCTCCGTCTCAAGTTCTTTCCAACAAGTTGAAATGGTTAAAGGCTAGCTCAAATACATGGTACAAAAATAATTTTGGAAATATTAATAAAGAAATTACAGACGTTGAACTAAAAGTGGAGGAACTTGATGTAGTATAAGAACATGAACAATGAGAATTACTTAGACAATAACATAACAAGGAAAAAGCAGAATTGAAACTCAGATTACACATTGAAGAGGTGTATTGGAAGTAGAGAGCAAAAATTAAGTTGCTTATAAAAAGGGTATAGAAATATGAAATTCTTCCATACTGTATTAAAAATTAAAAATCAAAAACAAAAGATTAAACATTAAAGGCATTAGAAACAAAGAAAGGAAGTGGTTAGATAATGAACATCAAATAAAAGAAGAATTAGAAGAATGTTACAAAAAATAGCTTGGCGAAAATATAGCATGTAGAGGCAACTCATTAATGCTGGCTATGAAATGCAAGGTTACACTGGAAGAAAATAGTAAACTAATTGATTTTCTAGACGAAGAGGAAATAAAGGAAGTAGTCTTCAGTATGAATAAAGATAGTGCACCCGGGCTAGATGGATGGAACAATGGCTTTTATCAAAGATGCCGGCACATAATTAAAAAAGAACTGATAGAAGCAATTAAATGGATATTTGTGGGAGCAGATATCACAAAAACATGGGCTAGCTATTTCATACTACTGATACCAAATGGGATAACCCACAGGAATGCGAAGATTTCAAACCAATTAGCTTATGCAACTCGTTTATAAGATATTAGCAAAATTACCACAAAATAAATAAAGTAAAATCTTCCTAGATATAATATTAGAGGAGCAATTAGGTTTTGTTAAAAATAGACTAAAGATGGAAAATATTATCTTAGCCTTGAAAATGATGAAAGAAAATGGAACAAAGATAAGAAGACTTTATGGTAATAAAACTAGATCTATCAAAATTTTTTGATAGAGTAGAATAAGATATTCTATGTTTTGCTATGAGAAAATTGGTTTTGTTAGAAACTTGGATAGATTTAATTTACATATGCATTTTCAGCATATGGGTGAGAATTCTAATAAATTGTAAAAAAAGAAAAATTTAAACCAATAAAAAGGTCTAAGGCAAGGGGACCCATTATCACCCTTGTTATTTAACATATACCTTGAATTGTTCATTTTAAATTTGAAAGAAAAAAAGGAAAAAAAAGGAAGATTCTAGCTTTTTAGCAACCAAAAAATACACCTCTAGTGAGCTGCTAGGCATATGCAGACGATGTAATCATCTTCACAAATGCGAACAAAAAATCAATGAGTAATTTGATGAAACCTTTGAAGATGAAACAGGTCAAATACTGAATAAAGGGCAATGCCAATTTATCATAGCAAAGAAAACACCTAAAAAACTTGCACAAAGAATAAAAAGGATCACAAGTTTTACCCAAAAGAAAGGAGCTTTAATGTACTCGAGTTGCCTAAGATATGAAGGTAGGCTAAAAGAATAATGTTTAAGCTTTTTAATAAAAAAAAAAGAGAAGGAAAATAGTTGGATGAAAAGAAAACCTTCTATGTTTTGGTGCAAGGATCACACTCATATCATATGTATTTCAAGGCACATTAACACATATACCTATGAATATCTAGCCCCCCCTAAAAAGCTTATTAAAAAGCTAGAGAAGGAAATGACTTCGTTCCTCTAATGGAAAAACAAAGGAAACCAATGTTAAAGCAAAAGGAATTAGTTGATAAGTACTCAATATTAAAAAAGAGCGGATGGAAATGGATGTTAAATGCACAAGGGGAATTCACAATGAAATGGACAAAAACAATAGTAAGAAATAAAGCTAAAAAACTACCGATATATAATCTTGTTTGGGAAAATGAGGCACCAAAAAGGATAAAAACCTTCACATGGAAAGTTCTTTCAAATGCTATTCCAGTAGATGAGAATATACAAGCAAAGGGTATAACGTTAGCCTCAAAATGTGAATACTGCTCAGCATAAGTGGAAAATATACATCATCTATTTTTTCAAGGAAAAATTGCCACATAAGTGTGGAATCATCTAGAAAATATTACAAAGACTAAGCATAAAGAAGACAGTCTAAAAGACAAAATTTTAAGCTAGAACAAGTACACTATGATGTATAAAATCTTTAAATGGACTAGGAATAACTTGCCACTCATAGCAATCTAGTGTATATGGAAAGCTAGAAATAAAAGTAGATTCGATGCAATTCCTATGATTGTAAAAATGTTATTAGAAGACATTAAAAAAAGAACTAATAGAGCTATCTATTGCTAAACCAATAAAAGTCACAATTTTAGGAGAGGAAGGTGAAAAGGATAGAGAATGGAAGCCTCATGTTAAAAAAATGAAGTGGCAAGGTTTCCAAATCACAAAATGGAATAAGCCATCATTTAGTAACCTAGCACTCAACATGGATGGAAGTTTAAATAGAGAAATGGGGGAGGCAAGAGGAGGACTAATTAGAAATATGGAGGGAAGGATAATAAAAGCCTTTATAATGAAGGATAAGGCATTCTCAGCTTTGCATGTGGAAATCTGAGCACTAAATAAAGGATTGCTAATCTGTAATGAAAGTAACTTTAAAAATATACAAATTCAAGTAGATTCAAGTTTATTAGTAGACCTAGCTACAAAAAGATTATACTTGTGGAGTTATGAAGAAGAGGTAGAGAATATTAGAATCCTTATGAATGAAATTGAAGCTAATATAGTACACATATATAGGGAGGAAAATGCATTGGCAAATAAACTAGCAAAGAAGGACTGAGAAAATGTATACAAATCTTTGAAAGGGAAAATATACCTATAAGATTAAAATGGCTTAAAACATAGGAAAAAATGGGATGTGCATATGTTAAGGCACATAAAATGAGATAAGGATAGCAACATGATAAACTGAGATTAAAGGGGTAAAAAATCCTAAAATAGATTCACTTTAAAAATTTCATAGGAATATGTATGGGGAGCTTGTATAGGATGGGCCACATGAAAATCTAGGGAAGAGGATTCATATAAATAGGGTATGCGGTGGCATTTTAATTTTGTTTTGTAGGGAAAATATGACAAATGAAGTATAGGCTAAATGGAAAAGGGCATACACGAGAATAGGAGTTGAAAAAGTTGTTCCACAATTAGATAAAAAATATGAATTATTATTAGATATGTGTTCTATATGTTATAGTGGTTTGTAGGAAGTAAGAAAGTTTATGTAGGAAGAAAGTTATTATGGGAATTGTATGTGATAGTGGTTTGTAGGGTAAGATTAGTATAAATGCTTGATGGGATGTTTTTGCTGTAAACAGGTAGCTAGAGGAATAAAAGAATAACATAATCCTCTGCTTTGATGGGTATGATAATTTTTGATGTTGTAAAAATGTATAGTGAAAGGGTATATCAGAAAGGAAATAGGGGAAAATATGATATCAGCATGTGTTTTTTTTGTTTCTTTTACATTAATGCTTGGTGGCATAGATAGTAAAAGGAAAGTAGGAAGACAGTTATATATCTTTTGGCCTTTTGGCCTTTTGCAATGGTGTCTGGTTTAATGGTTTGAAATGCAGGTATGTCTGGATTCAAACATGGAAAAGACGAAAAATAGTATATAGCAGACAACATGTCTAGTGTTTTTCTATTTCTATTATATAGATGTTTGGTGGGATATCTTGTTTAAAGCAAGCAGGAAGACAAATTCTTTTGTATATTTACAATGTTGTGCGTGGTTTTGTTGTCTAAAGTGAATGTATATCTAGATACAAACATGGATAAATAGAAAGAATATGAACTAAAGATCACTTAACCCAATAAAAGTAAGCTAAAAAAAGAAAGAACAACTAGAAAATAATCAGAATAGTCTATAGATAGAGGGATGAAAAAGTTTTCATTAAATTCAATCTTGCATGTAGTTAAAGCACAACAGAAGCTAAAATAGCAAAGAGATTTGTAAGGAGCAGAAAAGTCAGAGAAAAAGGGATCGAAAAATGACAAATAGATGAAAAAAGCAAGTTTAAAACTACGATAAATTTTTTGCAACAGAAGCAGGCCTTTAATTACAGCATAGATGAAATGTTTCAAAATTTATAGTTTTTATTAAAGGCCTTACTGTGTAGGGCATTTTCTTATGTGTTAAATTTTTGTGTACTTATGGTTTTCCTCTGCCAAAAGTGATGGTGTTTTATAATAATAAAACACACTTTTTTAAAAAAAAGAAGAATAAGTAGAATAAGAAAAATAACAAGAAAAGAAGAATAATAAGAAAAGAAGAATAAGAAGAATAAGAAAAATAAAAAAAAAAAGAAGAATAAGAAGAATAAAAAAAAATATGAAGAATTAGAAGAATTAGAAGAATTAGAAGAATTATAAGAATTATAAGAATTAGAAGAATTAGAAGAATTAGAAGAATTAGAAGAATAAGAAGAAAAAATAAGAAGAATAATAAGAATAAGAAGAATTAGAAGAATTAGAAGAATAAGAAGAAAAAATAAGAAGAATAAGAAGAATGAGAAGAATAAGAATAATAAGAATAAGAAGAATTAGAAGAATTAGAAGAATAAGAAGAAAAAATAAGAAGAATAAGAAGAATGAGAAGAATAAGAATAAGAAGAATAAGAAGAAAAAAAAATAAGAAGAATAGAAAGATTAAGAAGAATAAGAAGTATATGAGGAATAACAAGGATAAGATAAATAATAAGAAAAGAAAAAATATGAAGAATAAGTAGAATAAGAAGAATAAGAAGATAAGAAGAATATTAAGAAAAGAAAAAAATATGAAGAATAAGTAGAATAAGAAGAATAAGAAGATAAGAAGAATAATAAGAAAACAAAGAATAGGGGGAATATGATGAATTAGAAGAATAAGAAGAATAAGAAAAATTAAAAGAATAAGACGAATAAGAAGAATAAGAAGAATAAGAAAAATAAGAAGACAAAGAATAAGAAGAATAAGAAGAATAAGAAGAATAAAAAGAATAAAAAGAATAAGAATAATAAGAATAATTAGAAGAATAAGAAGAATAAGAAGAATAAAAAGAATAAAAAGAATAAGAATAATAAGAATAATTAGAAGAATAAGAAGAATAAGAAGAAAAGAAATATAAAAATAGTAAGAAGAATAAGAAGAATAAGAAAAATAAAAAAAATAAGAGGAAGAGTTTCTAAAAACCTGCTCTTGAAAAATTTAGAGATAGAAAGTGGGTTTCTATATAGAAAAAGCTTAAATCTTGAATAAGAAGTTGCTATTTCAAGCTCAATTTGGTGAAAATGGATTATTTAGCTAATAAAAAATCCTTTCCACAACATTTTAATAAAACCGTGAATGCTTAAACAAGGATTTATGAGAATCATGGTGAACTTATCATCTTCTTCTCTACCAAAGATATTCTGAGTTTTGCAGAGGCTCAAAAATTTTTAATTATTGGAAAATTTTCACTTGGGAGGCCTTTGGTTGAAGAGGTAAGAATCTTCTTCGACTCATTGAAGCTTTAAGGTTTGGTGAAAGTGGGATTAATCGACGAGAAGCACATCCTGGTTCAACTGTTTGCCGAAAAGGATATGCATAGAATCTGTATTAAAGGGATGTGGTTTATAAATAGCTTGCCTCTGAGAACATTCAAATGGTTGTTGGAATTTTCAATAATGGAGGAGTCGGCCAAGATCCCCGTTTGGTTTCTTCTTCCCTTATTGCCTATTCATTTTTTTGATAAACGTTCTCTCTACCTTATAGCAAAAACAATTGAAAATCCTTTCTTAATTGATGGTACTACAAGCACTCTATCAAGATTGAGCATAGCTTGAATCTATATAGAAATAGACTTACTTAAACCTATCCCACAGAGACTGCGGATAGAAGGCATGTGGAACTTGGGATTTTGGCAGCAAGTTGTGTCAGAATATCTACCTTAGTTTTTTCACAATTGTATAAAACATGAGCATGGGGTTGAAGCTTGAATAGTAAAAAAAAAGAAGAGTGGAGCAAAAATTTGCAGGGGAGAAGAGGGGAGAAAATAGACGAAAAGACAGTAGTCTATAGGGAAGTTAGAAAGGAAAATGGGTTATAGAATAGCAGAGAGGAGTAGACTCTCCAATTAGTGGTAAGGGAAAAGAAAGTGGGTTTGATGAGCAGAAGGTAGAAAGAGAAGGAGAGTAAATAGGGGCAAGTAAGGTTAGGGCAGTAGGGGGGCATAGGCTGGGAGAAAAAGAAAATGTAGGGTAGAAACCTAGGAAAAGTTAAGGAAAAGAGGAGAGATAAGAGGAGAAGAGCAGAGAGAGTAATAGGGGAAGAGAGAGGTTGGGATTAGAAGAAAGGGTGGAATGGGACGAGCCAGAGGAGGGTCAAAGAAGACAGATGATGCATAAATTAGAAGAAATGCTAAAAAGTACTAGAGGAGGGTAAGAAGAAAGCTAGAGAGGTGAGGCAGAAGGCTAGAGGATGGAGAAAATGGGCTGTGAACAAAGGGCAGTGGGTAGATGAGGTAATAGTGGAAGAGATTAGAAGATGACCACTAGTTATGAGTGACGAGGAGGAAGAACAACAACTAGAAAATCAAACAAAGGATGCTATAAACATAGAAAAGAATAGAGAAGATTTGGGTAGTAGAGTAAGGGCAATACAAGAGATAAAAGTTTTGGCTATTAAGTTAAATAAAATTTATAAGGAAGAATGGGGTATGGGAAAGTTAGAGGGCCCAAGCAAAAGTAAATATTCAAGAAACACTAAAATATATTTACGCAAGAAATACAATTCTTAGTGTACTACAAGAGCAAGTGCTAGGACATCCACCATTGTTTAGATATTTATATTGGAATGTGAGAGGTGTAGCAAATACACCCACCTTAAAAAGATTAATAAAGTTAAAACATACATTTAAATATTTCATTATTAATGCTAGCTAAACCATAGGTTGAAAAAGAGTAGTAAGAGAAATACAAAGCTATTTTAGTTTTGATAAATGCTTTTCAAACTACAATGGAAAAATATGGTTGTTATAGAAAGATAAGCTTTATTTTATTATTTTAAATGATACAGAACAATTAATAAATATAAGTCTTGGAAAAAATAATGAAGAAATCATTTCAGTAGTGTATGCAAAAAACTCAAGAGAAGAGAGGAAGTCTCTTTGGAAAGACACGGAGGAACAGGAGAGGAGAAAGAAGCCATGGACCATTGGAGGAGACTTCAACGTAATCAGAAATAGTACGGAAAAAAAGAGAGGGATGGCTCCTAATAGAAAGGCTCTTAAATAATTTAATGAGATGATAGCTTAAACAAATTTAATGGAAGTAAACTTTTTAGGCTTGAAATACACTTGGTGTAATAATAGGAGGAAGAAAGGGACTATATGGTCAAGACTGGATAGGTTTTTACATAATGTTAAATGGGTAGAGAACTATCGTCTTATAGGCATTAAGCATCTTAATAAAACATGTTCTGACCATAGTCACTTGCTCATTACAATAGAAAAATGAAATGCCATAAAAGGAAGATTCACTTCCAAAATATGTGGAGTCTGCATGAGGACTATAATTATATAGTTAAAACATAATGGGAACAAGATACTACATGTAATCCTGTTCAAGTGTTTAATCAAAAGCTGAGAAGGCTTAAAATTAGTCTGAGTAAATGGAATAAAGAGAGGATTGAAAATATTAATAAAAATATAAAGGAAGCAGAAATCCAAGTTGAAAATTTAGAAAATAATTATGAGTAAAAGGGAGGAGAGGAAAAAATGAATGCGCTTAACATTGCACAAGCAGATCTTAGACTAAAACTTCACATGGAAGAAGTATACTGGAAGCAGAAAGCTAGAATAAAGTGGTTAAAGAAGGGAGATAAAAATACTAAATTTTTTCAAACAATGGCGAAAATAAACCCTCTAGAGCAAAGAATTAAAGGGGTCAGAAATGAGGAAAATGAATGGCTAGTAACTAATAAAGATTTAAAAGAGCATTTTGAAGAATACTTTAAAAGACAACTAGGTAAGGAAGGCTCTCACAATGGAAAGAGATTGATAAGTAATATATAAAGGAAGATTATAGAAGTGGATAATAGAAAGCCCATGCTTTTCCCACGAAAGGAAGAGATAAAGCAAGCCTTACTTAGCATGAATAGAAATAGTGTGGTAGGTCCAGACGGGTGGACTAATGCCTTTTATCGGGTAAGTTGGGATATCATAAAAAAAGATCTAACAAAAGCCATCTAATGGATATTTTGTGTGGTAGAGTTAGGAAAGTCATGGGTTTATTCACACATAATCCTTATACAAAAAATGGAGAATCCTCAGAAGGTTCAGGACTATAGACCGATTAGTGTAAGTAATTCAATCTATAAAATTCTGGCAAAATCTTGCAAAATAGACTGGCATTAATACTACCTAAGATTATTTCAAAAGAGAAAACATGCTTTATGAAAGATAGATTAATAATAGAAAATAATAGTTTAGCCAAAGAATTAATAAATGACTTAGGACTAAAATCAAGAGGGCATAATATGATATTTAAACTAGACCTATCTTAAGTGTTTGATAGAGTAAAATGAGATGTATTGTGTTTCATAATGATAAATATGGGATTCTCAGAATCCTGGATAGATCTTATCTACAGGTACATTTCGAACATCTGGGTTAAAATATTCATAAATGGAGAGATGAGGAGACCCTCTCTCGTCTTCTCTTTTAAATATTTATTGAGAATTAGTTTTAGTTAATATCAAGGAGAGAATGAGGAAATGAAGCATATTTCAATTCAAATAACCTAGGCTATCCCCCTAGTGGCATGTTTGACATATGTTGATGATCTAATAATGTTCACGAATGCCCATACTAAATCACTCAAGAACATGATGAATCTTTTCCCAATAGTAGAGGAATAAATCGGGCATATTTTCAATACAAAAAAAATGCCTATTCATGATGGTGGCTAAAGCCCCAAGGAATTATAATCAAAGAATTAAAAATATCATAGGATTTACACACAAAAAAGGGGAGATTATTTACTTGGGCTGCCCAATATATGAGGGTAGATTAAAAATCGAATATCTAGATTTTCTACTAGACAAAAAAGAAAGAAAATTGTGGGTTGGAAGGTTGAAATGTTAAACATGAGTCAGAGACCCACATTAATAACACATGTTTTACAAAGTGTCATAATGCACAACCTTATGATAATTCAACTGACTAAAAAAATATTTAAAAAACAAGAAAGAGAGTTATCAATTTTCTTATGGGGAAAGAAAGAGGGGAAGAACACAATTATAGTAGAAGAAATTGGAGAATGTGTGCCTACCAAAAAGGAGGCAGGACTAGGTATTGGAAGTCTACAGAAAATATCAAGAGAATGGATGAGTGAGAAATGATGGTGTCTTAAAGATAGTGAGAGTTTGTAGGAGGAGTTTACTTGGGCCAAATACTAGATAAATAATGATACGAGAAGAGAAAGAAAAAAGAGTAGGAAGTCAAATGTATGGATACAAATGCTTAAGAAAAAAGAAGTCATGGAAAAGCATGCTAAACTAACCAGGGGTGGCTGGAAATGAACCTTAAACCAAGAAGAAAATTTTACTTTGAAATCAGCCAAAATGAAGTTAGACAGAAGAAAATAGTGCAGGAGTTATTTAGATGGATATGGCAGAATAATAACCCATAGAAATTGTGTGTATTTATGTGGAGGGCTCTCCTGAATATTATACTAACAGACACAAACATTCAAGCTAAGGCATTAGGCTTGCCTCAAGATGTAAGTGTTGTCAGAAAAATAATGAAACCTTGGACCATCTTTTATCTCAAGGAAATATAACTAAGGAAGTATGGGACTCGATTGAAAACTCTATGTACATGAAAAATGACAATATAAAACTTAAAGATAGAATCTATAAATGGAATAGGATAAAACCAAAAAATAACGTATAGAGATGGTTTAAAAATAATATCCCACATATAGTTATCTAGTGTATTTGGAAGGCTAGGAATCAAAGCAGGTATGAGAGAATATAAATTTGTGGGATAAATATTTTTTAAAAAATAGAGAGAAACAAGAAAGATCTCGGAGGCTAACTCTAAAAATAAAACATCATAAATTAGAAAGTGATATGTCATATAAATGGGGGCTAACAACTAGGAAGGTTAAGACAGATAGAATAATTAAAATTAACTGGGAAAAACCTCTAGAAGGAAAATTGGTATTAAATATAGATGGAAGCTTTAATAGGAATATGGGATTAGCAGGAGGAGGAGGAGGGGCGATAAGAGATGCAAAAGGAAAGCTGATATTAGCATTTACATTAAATTATAAAGCAAGCTATGAACTACATGCAGAGATCCTAGCCCTTAGACAAGGGCTAAAGCTACGCGAAGAAAGGAGTTTTGAAAGCATTGTTTTTCAAGTAGATTCAAAAATAGTAGTATATCTACTAAATCAAAAAATAAAGAGGTGGAGATACAAGGAGGACCTAGAAGACATATCCAATCTAATGAGATCTCAAAAAGGAGATATAATACATATATATAGAGAAGTGAATGAGCTGGCTGACAAATGAGCTAGAGAAGGGATAAAAAAAGACAAACAAATTTTTATGAATAATAAGATTCTAGAGATTTATAAAAGCATTATCAAATTAGACAGTTTTGCTTTCCCGCATATTAGAATAAAGAAATGCTAGATATAAAAGAATGGCAAGTGAAAATCTGGCTACAAGGGATTTCTAATTCTCATATGTAATAAGATGACAATATTTTGTATAATCTTGTCGGTTAGATATAGGCTCTCAGATGCATCTATTGAATATTGGACTATATAAGTCAAGGTAGTTAAATTTGATTTATATTTGGTTATTGGCCATGTTAGCAATGCAGAAATATAGCACAAAGATACATGATAAAATGGGCTGGATTAATCAGAATAAGCAAGGATCTCGAACACATAAAATCTATTCAAATGAGAGGCAGGAACAATAGCTTTCAGCTTTACTTATCGATAGTAGGAGGCAGGGCAAGCCTCGAAGAAAAGACCACCATACAACTTAAGGCATAATAGTAAAATGTAGGGGTAGCAAGTACAAAGCAGAACTAAAAATATCAAAGGGGGAATGGGGTTGTAGGAAGATCTGTAGTCTATATATGTTTGTGGCATGGATTGCTTGTTGTTGTGCAGGTGATAGAACAATATAAAATGTAGTTTCAAAAGGGTTGTAATGAGACAAATATCACCACAAAAAGCATTCACAATGAAAATACACAGTCACCTTGGTCCTGAGGGGTGATTATAAAGAAAGGAAAGGGGCTAAGTCGGATATGGAAGACATGTTTTGTTTGCTTGCGTTTTTGTGGTTTTGCAGTATTTTAGGTTTGAGGTACATGTCAACTAAGGTAGTAGATAAAGTGGTGAAGGCGGTGATGGAAAGCTGTTTTCCCGGGGGTGAGTGTGTCATCATAGGCCTGAAAATGCTTAATAGTCAATAACAAAAGGTGTATGTTATGAGTGAATAGGTGCAGTCAAGTCTGTTAAGTTGACTGTGTTGACTATAATGGTAACACAGTCAGATTCTATGGTGATTAGTATAATGTAATGTGCAAGAGTCTGTGTATTATTCTTAGTAGATGTGTGTCTGTTAAGATGTCTATAATGTTTGTTGAGGCTGCATAAAAGTCAAACAGATTGTGCCTTTTTTGGTAGAATACGTATTGATTTGATGCTATGTTCAAGAGTCTATAATGTTGGTTAGTGTAGTGTCTATAAAGGTGGTTGTTATGGGGTAGTTAGGTTAGTTAGGTTTGAAGAGTGAAATGATGAGCCTCGAAACAAAGAATCTCAGGAGGAGTAAAGTGGCAGACAAGCAGGAATATGAGCAACAGGGAGCTAGGAGGACAACAACAAACAAAAAATTGGAGCTGAAAAAATAGTAACTGGTTATAAAGGTTATCACAAGTAGGACTGCACAACCAAATAAGGCCTAACAGAAGGTTCAGATTCAAAAACAAAAGGTGGCTCACAAGGCCAACATAGATAGCTAAATAATGAAGGAAACTATAGAGTTGCTTTAATCTTATTTTATATATTGTAATTTTAAGAAAAGGGTGTAAGAGGGTAAAGGGTAGTATGTAGTCTGTAAAAAATGGTATTCCTCTGCTAAAGAAGAGGGTTATTATAATAATAAAAAAACCTTCAAAAAAAAAGAAGAATAAGAAGAAAAAGAAGAAAAAGAAAAATAATAAGAATAATAAGAATAATAAGAATTAGAAGAATAAGAAGAATAATAATAAGAATAAGAAGAATAATAATAATAATAATAATAATAATAATAAGAAAAGAAAGATTAAGAAGAATAGGAAGAATAAGATGAATAGGAAAAATACGAAGAATAAGAAGAATAAGAAGAATATTAAGAATAAGAAGTATAACAAGAATAAGAAGAGTAATAAGAATAATAAGAATAATAAGAAAAAGATGAATAAGAACGATAAGAATAAAAAGGAAATCAAGAATAATAATAAAATTAAGAAGAATAAGAATAAAAAGAAGAAAAAGAAAAATAAGAAGAATAAAAAGAATAAGAAGAATTAGAAAAATAAGAAGAATTAGAAGAATTAGAAGAATTAGAAGAATAAGAAGAATAAGAAGAAATTGAAGAATAAGAAAAAAAATGAAGAATAAGAAGAATAAGAAGAATAAGAAGAATAAGAAGAATAAGAAGAATAAGAAGACTAAGAAGAATAAGAATAATAAGAATAAGAATAATAAGAATAATAAGAATAATAAGAATAATAAGAATAATAAGAATAATAAGAATTTAAGAAGAATAGGAAGAATACGAATAGGAAGAATAAGAAAAATAGGAAGATTAAAAAGAATATGAAGATTAAAAAGAACAGGAAGAATAAAAAGAATAAAAAAAATAAAAAGAATAATAAGAGTAAAAAGTATATGAAGAATAAGAAGAGTAATAAGCATAAAAAGAAAAATAAAAATAAGAAGAATGAAAAGAATAAGAATAATAAGAATGATAATGGAATCAAGAATAATAATAAAAATAAGAAGAATAAAAAGAATAAGAAGAAAAAGAAAAATAAGAAGAATTAGAAGAATCAGAAGAATAAGGTGAATAAAAAAAATTAGAATAAAAAGAAGAATAAGAAGAACAAGATGAACAAGAAGAAAAAGAAGAATAAGAAGAATAAGAAGAACAAGAAGAACAAGATGAACAAGATGAACAAGAAGAATAAGAAGAATAAGAAGAACAAGATGAATAAGAAGAACAAGATGAAAAAGAATAATAAGAAGAATAAGAATAATAAGAATAATAAGAAGAATAAGCAGAATAAGAAAAATAAGAAGAATAAGAAGAATAAGAAGAATAAGAAGAATAAAAAAGAATAATAAGAATAACAAGAATAAAAAATAATAAAAAGAATTAGAAGAATTAGAAGAAATAGAAGAATAAGAAGAACAAGAAGATTAAGAAGAATAAGAAGAATTAGAAGAATAAGAAGAATATTAAGAAATAGAAGAATAAGAAGAAATAGAAGAATAAGAGAATAAAAGAATAGGAATAATACGAAGAATAAGAAAAATAATATGAATAATAAGTATAAGAAAATAATAAGAATAATAAGAAGCAAGTATGCATCATGTTAAAGCTTATGGATAACCAAGCTATGCTGGAATTGGATAAAATAGCAAAAAGGCTGCCAAAATATTTACCTAAAGAGGCAGAAGATATGCTGGCAGAAAGTAAGCGGCTGTAGCTGGGAAAAGAAGCAAGTATGCATGCTTAATAAAGAGAGAAGAAAAGGCAAAACAAAGCATGCTATACATCATGAAAATTAGATTAAAGACAAACTCAAAGCTATTTTATTTCAATTAGAGCTTGACTATACAACTTTATTGTTCAGTGTTTTAATTTTATCAAGGGTGTAAAAGGGGAAAAGTGTTGTTCTCTAGCTTGTAACAATGGTATTCCTCCACCAAAAGAGAGGGCTTTTATAATTAATAAAACAAACCTTTAAAAAAATAATAAGATGAATAAATAGAATAAAAAGAATAAGAAGAAAAAAAAATAAAAAAGATTTAGAAGAATTAGTAGAATAAGAAGAATGAGAAGAATAAGAAGAAATAGAAGAATAACAAGGATAAGAAAAATAAAAAGAATAAAAGGAATTAGTAGTAAAATAAGAATTAGAAGAATAAAATGAAAAAGAAAAAAAGATGAAAAAGAATAAAAAGAAGAATAAGAAGATAAATAATAATCAAAAGAATAAGAAGAATAAGAATTATAAAAAGATTAAGAAGAATAAGAAGAATAAGAAGAATAATAAAGAATAATAAGAATAAAAAGAATATGAAGAACAAGAAAAAAATAAAGAAAAAGAAGAAAAGGAATAAGAGGAAGAAGAGGAAGAAGAGGAAGTATAGGAAGAAGATGAAGTATAGGAAGAAAAGGAAGAAAAAGAAGAAAAAGAAGAATCATAAGAAAAAGAAGATTCAAAAGAAAAAGAAGAAAAGGAAGAAAATGATGAAATTGAAGAAAAGGAATAAAAGGAATAAAAGGAATAAAAGGAAGAAGATTAAGAAAATGAAGAAAAAGGAAGAAAGGAAGAAAAGGAAGAAAATGAAGAAAATGAAGAAAATAAAGAAAAATTAGAAAAATAATAAAAACAAGAAAAAGAAGAATCAAAAGAAGAATCAAAAGAAGAATCAAAAGATAAAGAAGAATCATAAGAAAAAGAAGAACCAAAAGAAAAAGAAGAATAGTAAGAATAAAAAGAATAAGAAGAATTAGAAGAATAAAAAAATTAGAAGAATAAGAAGAATAAGAATAATCAAAGAATCAGAAGAATTAGAAGAATAAAAAAATTAGAAGAATAAGAATAATTGAAGAATAAGAAAAATAAAAAGAATATGAAGAATAAGAAGAATAAGAAGAATAAGAAAAATAAGAAAGATAAGTAAATTAAAAAGAATAATAAAAATAAGAAGAATAAAAAGAATAAAAAGAATAAAAAGATAAAAAAGAATAATATAAAAAAGAAGAATAAAAAGAATAAGAAGAATAAGAAGAATAAGAAGAATAAAGAAGAATAACATGAATAACAAGAATAAAAAATAATAAAAAGAATTAGAAGAATTATAAGAAATAGAAGAAATAAAAGAATAAGAAGAACAAGAAGATTAAGAAGAATAAAAAGAATAAGAAGAATTATAAGAATAAGAAGAATAAGAAGAATATTAATAATTAGAAGAATAAGAAGAAATAGAAGAATAAGAGAATAAAAAGAATAGGAATAATATGAAGAATTATAAGAATAATAAGAATAACAAGTATATGAAAATAATAAGTATAAAAAGAATAAGAAGAATAAGAAGCAAGTATGCATCATGTTAAAGCTTAAAGATAACCAAGCTATGCTGGAATTGGATAAAATAGCAAAAATGTTGCCAAAATATTTACCTAAAGAGGCAGAAGATATGCTGGCAGAAAGTAAGTGGTTGTAGCTAGGAAAAGAAGCAAGTATGCATGATTAATGGAGAGAGAAGAAAAGGAAAACCAAAGCATGCTATACATCATGAAAATTAGATTAAAGACAAACTCAGAGCTAATTTATTTCAATTAGAGCTGGACTGTAAAGCTTTATTATTCAGTGTTTTAATTTTATCAAGGGTGTAAAAGGGGAAAGGGTAGTTCTCTAGCTTGTAACAATGGTATTCCTCTGCCAAAAGAGGAATTTTATAATTAATAAAACAACCCATTAAAAAAAAGAATAAGATGAATAAGATGAATAAGAAGAATAAATAGAATAAAAAGATAAAAAGAATAAAAAAATAAAAAAAGATTTTGAAGAAGTAGTAGAATAAGAATAATGAGAAGAATACGAAGAAATAGAAGAATAACAAGATTAAGAAAAATAAAAAGAATAAGAGGAATTAGAAGCAAAAGAAGAATTAGAAGAATAAAACGAAAAACAAAAAAAAGATGAAAAAGAATAAAAACAAGAATAAGAAGAATAAGAAAATAAATAAGAATCAAAAAAATAAGAACAATAAAAATAATAACAAGATTAAAAAGAATAAAAAGAATATGAAGAATAATAAGAAATGAAGAACAAGAAGAACAAGAAGGAAAAGAAAGAAAATAAGGAAAAGAAAGAAAATAAGGAAAAGAAGGAAAAGAATGAAAAGAATGAAAAGAAGGAAAAAAAGGAAAAGAATGAAAAGAAGGAAAAGAAGGAAAAGAAGGGAAAGGAGGGAAAGGAGGGAAAGGAGGGAAAGGAGGGAAAGGAGGGAAAGGAGGGAAAGAAGGAAAAGAAGCTAAAGAAGGAAAAGAAGGAAAAGAAGCTAAAGAAGGAAAATAAGGAAAAGAAGCTAAAGAAGGAAAAGAAGCTAAAGAAGGAAAAGAAGGAAACAAAGGTAAACAAGGAAAAGAAGGAAAAGAAGGGAAAGAATGAAAAGAAGGTAAAGAAGGAAAAGAAGGTAAAGACAGAAAAGAATGGAAAAGAAGGGAAAGAAGGGAAAGAAGGGAAAGAAGGGAAAGAAGGGAAAGAAGGGAAAGAATGGAAAGAAGGGAAAGAAGGAAAAGAAAGAAAAGAAGGAAAAAAAGGAAAAGAAGGAAAAGAAGGAAATGAATGAAACGAAGGAAAAGAATGAAAAGAAGAATCAGAAAAAAAGAAGAATCAGAAGAAAAAGAAGAATCAGAAGAAAATTAAGTATCAGAAGAAAAGGAAGAAAAGGAAGAAAAGGAAGAAAAAGAAGAAAAGGAAGAAAATGAGGAAAAAGAGGAAAAGGAAGAAAAGGAAGAAAAGGAAGAAAAGGAAGAAAAGGAAGAAAAGGAAGAAAAGGAGAAAAGGAAGAAAAGGAAGAAAAGGAAGAAAAGGAAGAAAAGGAAGAAAATGAATAAAAGGAATAAAAGGAAGAAAAAGAAGAAAAATAAGAAAAATAAGAATCAGAAGAAAAAAAAGAAAAAAAGAATCAGAAGAAAAAATAGAATCAGAAGAAAAAGAAGAATCAGAAGAATAATAAGAATAGTAAGAATAATAAGAATAATAAGAATAAGAAGAATCCAAAGAATTAGAAGAATAAAAATAATAAGAAGAATGAGAATAATAATAATAATCGAAGAATAAGAAGAATAAAAAAATAAGAATAATAACTAAATTAAAAAGAATAAAAAGAATAAGAAACAATAGAAGAATAAAAAAAATAAGAAGAATAAATAGATAAAGAAGAATAAGAGGAAAAAAAGAATATGAAGAAAAGAAGAATAAGAAGAATAAGAAGATAAAAAATCTTCAAAGAAAAAGAAGAATGTGAAGAAGATTGAGAAGAATAAGAATAATAAGAAAAAAAATAAGAATATGAAGAAAAATAAGAATAAAATAATTAAAAAATAATATGATAAATAAGAAGAATAAGAAGTATAAGAAGCATAAGAAGAAAAAAGAAATATAAGAAAGAATAATAAGAATAACAAGAATAAATAGAATAGGAAGAATAATATGAATAAAGAAAGAATACAAAAAATCAAAAGAATAAGAAGAATAAGAAGAATAAGAAAAACAAAAATAATAAGAATAATAAGAATAATAAGAATAATAAGAATAATAAGAATAATAAAAAGATTAAGAAGATTAAGAAGTAAATAATAATGAGAAGACTAACAAGGATAAGAAGAATAATAAAAATAAAAATAATAATAATAATAATAAGTATAATTTTTTTTCATTTGCTATTTTTTTAAAAAAATTTGCTCTCATGTTCTAGAGAGAGAAAATCAATTTTTAGAGAGAGAAACAACAAAAATCAGCAAAGAATAAGCCATTTTCTAGCTTCATATGAAGCAATTTTATCTCTTATCGGATTAGAAGTCTTTTTCCCAACATTTTAAAAAAACCATGCATCTCTATTCACACTCTTCCGGCATTTACGGGGAAAAAATGGGAACCCTCGATAGAGTTCTCCTCGTATGACATATCAATGCTCATTGAAGCTCACAAATTCTCGGTGGTGGGAAAATTCTCTCATGGTTGGCCTCGCATTGAAGATCTCAGATCATTCTATGCTTCACTGAAACTCAAGGGCTCAACAAAAGTAGGTGTCCTCGACGCTAAGCACATTCTCCTGCAGCTGTCCACCGAGGACTTTCATCGCATCTGGTTGAAGGGTGTTTGGTACATCATGGGATACCCCATGAGAGCTTTCAGATGGACGCCTGCCTTCTCAACCAAGCAAGAGTCGCCATTAACCCCGGTATGGTTCCTCCTCCCTATGTTGCCCATACACCTCTTTGACAAGTTCTCACTATACCACATTGCACATGGAGTGGGCACTCTTCTTCTCCTCGATGGTGCCACTGCAACACTATCTCGCCCAAGTGTTGCTCGGGTGTGCATATAAGTGAACTTACTTCACCATATTTCTCACCAAATATGGATTGGTAGTAAAGATGGGGAGGGTTTCTGGCAAGAATTAATTCCAGAAAGCCTCCCACATTATTGCTCCTACTGCTATAAATTAGGCCATAACTGTGATCAGTGCCTGATTAAAATAAAACACTCTAAAAATAGGTAGTGGCTTGGTCCAAAAACTATTGCAGGAAAGGGGGGAGAAGAATACACAATCAAACCCCCACCCCTGAATGAGCAGAAACTCACTAAAATGGGTTTTGGCCTGGAAATTGTTGAATATGTCCCTCCTAAAGAAGGGGGAGAGAGGGGGTGGATAGAGAAGAAACCAGTAATACGCATAACTTTATCCTAAAAATTGCAGAAATTAACAAAAGGATACGGAGAGGAAGATTTGAAAAAAAGAGAGAGGGTAGAATGAAATGGGCAGTGGAAATAGCCAATAGCTCAGAAGAAGAGCTAGATGTTAGAAGTGACATTAACTTAAACAAAAGAGAGAAAGATTCTAAGCTTATTAAAATTACTAAAGATGATATAGATATCGGAAAATTTAAAAACAAAATGGGAGATAGAGAATGGGCTATGGAGGAAATTAAAATTATGGACATTCAGCTAGGTAGGGTGTGGAAAGATGAGAAAATGGAAGTTACGAGTTCTTGTAAAAAACCTAGAAATATGAAAAAACATTTAAATAAAACTTATGAATCAAAGTGCACCACTAGAGCTCGGGCCAAATCTAATTATAAGGTTTAGATTTCTCTACTGGAATGCAAGGGGTATTGCAAACCCTTCAACAATAAAAAGAATTAAAAAATTGATTAAAATACATAAAACCCCACTTATAATTCTTGCGGAGCCCATAGTAAGTAGTGACCAGCTAGAACACTATAAAGACATACTAGGTTTGATGATGCCTTCTCTAATAAAAATAATAAATTTGGCTACTATGGAACAAGATATTTAATGTACACATCTTAGAAGACACAAATCAAATGATTAATTTTAGTTTAGACAAAGACCGAGCTGAAGACATCTCGGCTATCTATGCTAAATACACTAAAAAAGGCAGAAGGGATCTTTGGAATGATATACTTAAAATAGCTAAAATAAATATACCCTGGATAATAGGAGGTGATTTTAACATCATAAGAAAAGCCAATGAGAAAGTTGGGGGAAACCCTCCCAACCAAAAAGCTATGTCTCACTTCAATGAGACCATATCAGAGGCCAGTCTGATGGAAGCTAGCTTTTTAGGTCCTCGTTACACGTGGTACAATAACTGGCAAGCTAAAGGCACCATATGGGAAAAACCAGACAGAGTTTTATATAATTTAAAATGGTTAGAGTCTTATGGATCCACGGTCGTGAGACATCTAAACAGAATCTGTTCAGATCATATTCCTTTGATAATATCTGTTCAGATCATTTAAGTTCCAGAATGCATGGTGCCTTCATTATGAATTCATTGATACGGTAAAAAACTCATGGTCACAGGAAGCTTCAGGCAATCCTATTCAAATCTGGAATATTAAACTAAACAGGCTAAAAAAGAATTAAGGACTTGGAATAAGAACTCTTTTGGTAATATTAGCAATAACATCATAGAAGCTGAACAAAAAGCTGAAAAGAAGGAGTCAGAACATGTCCTCCTTCAAAACAAAGATAGTAAAAAGGAATTAAATAAAGCGCAAGCTGAATTAAATTAAAGTTTCTCATGGAAGAAGTATTTTGGAAACAAAAAGCCAAAATAAAATGGTTGAAAGAAGGAGACAAAAACACAAATTTTTTTCAGAAATCAGTTAAAGTTAAGATACAAAAACATAGTATAAAAGGCATAAAAAATAACCTAAATAATTGGGTAGATAGTAGCCTAGAAATTAAAAACTTCTTCGATGAATATTTTGAAAGACAATTTAGTGGGGATACACCCCTAGGTGGAGATCATCTCTTAAATAAAATAGATCACAAAATCACAAGTGTAGAAAATATTACCCTCACAAAGTTCCCTGATGAAGATGAGTTGAAGGCTGTGGTATTCAGTATGTGAACAAATAGTGTCTCGGGCCCAGATGGGTGGAATAATGAATTTTACCAAAACTACTGGACCATCATTAAAAATGAACTACTAAAGGCTATATCTTGGATTTTTTGTGGTGCAGAAATAGGTAAGAAATGGAGATCTACGTACATAGTCCTTATTCCTAAGATCGAAAATCCTCAAAAAGCAAAGGATTTTAGACCTATAAGCATGTGTAACTCCATATATAAAATTCTGGTCAAATTACTCCAAAATAGATTGTCAGTAGTTCTTCCAAAAGTCATCTCTAAAGAATAGTCATGATTCATGAAAAACAGGATAATAATGGAAAACATTTGTCTAGCAAAAGAAATGATCAAGGAAATAGGAACGAAGTCTAGAGGGCATAACGTATTGCTAAAGTTATACCTCTCTAAAGCCTTTGATAGAGTAGAATGGAACATTTTAAGTTTCATAATAAGAAAAATGGGGTTTTCAGAACCCTGGATTGATTTGATATATAGATGCATTTCAAGTCCATGGATTAAAATCCTAGTCAATGGAGACCTAGGAAAAGACATAAAGCCTTTAAGAGGATTAAGACAGGGAGATCCTCTCTCTCCCTCTCTCTTTAACATTTACTTAGAGTTATTAATTGTTAACATTAATCTAAAATGCAAACAGGTAAAATAGGCATGTTTATTCAGCCAAAAGACACCCCTGTGGTGGGTTGTTTAGCATACGCGGATGATGTGATCATCTTCACAAACGGAAGTGCCAGATCCCTTCATAATTTGATGGTATTGTTGAAAGTATTAGAAAAAGAAACATGGCAGAAAATTAATAATAAAAAGTGCCTATTCGTGATTGCAAAGAATGCCCCATCAAACTTAGCTCATAAAATTAACACCATAACGGGATTCACCTAGAAAAAAAGCGCAATGCAATATCTTGGTTGCCCATTATATGAAGGTAAATTAAAATCAGAATATTTAGAATTTTTACTAGGAAAAATTAAAAATAAAATTGCATGATGGAAAGTAGATTCGCTTAACATGAGTGGTAGGATCACCCTAATCACCCATGTGCTACAAAGCGTAGTCATGCAAAACTTAATGATTGCTTACCTACTAGTGGCAGATAAAAAAAGAATAGAAAAAGAATTGGCCCAATTTTTGTGGGGATTAAAAAATGGAAAAAGGAAGCTACACTGGAAAAAGTGGAAAGATCTCTGCTATCCTAAATAGGAATCAGGGCTGGGTTTTGTTGACTTCAATGACCTAGCTAAAGATTGGGCGTGCAAAAGATGGTGGAGATTCAAAGAAAATAATACCTTATGGGCTGAATTTATGAGAGCAAAATATTGTATAGAGGGAGACACAAACAAAATAAGGAAAAAAAAACAAAGCTTCACAAGTATGGCTTCAAATGCTCAAGCAAAGAGAACTAGTGGATAATTATTCCACTCTCTCCAAAAATGGCTGGAAATGGACTTTGAGTGTAGATTATGCTTTCTCACTCGAATCCATTAAAGAGAAAGTGAGAAGTAGAAAGATGGACCAACCTTTATTTAGATGGGCCTGGAATAATGATAATAGCCTAAAAATTAAAACTAACAAATGGAAAGTTCTCTCGAATATAATTCCAATAGATGAGAACATAAAAACAAAAGGCATACAACTGCCATCTAGATGTGAATGCCGTCTTCAAGCAGTAGAAATGCTTGATCACCTGTTTTCCTAAGGAAAAATTGCATTGCAAATATGGAAAAGATTAGAATCTGAAATGAGCTTAAAACATGAATGTATTCCTCTTAGAAATAGACTCTTCAAATGGAGCTCAGCACATTCACACCATAGCCTTCAATCCTAGCTTAAAAATAATATTTTCCCGATCGCTATCTGGTGTATTTGGAAGCCTAGGAATAGTAGTAGATATGAAGGTCACATAATGCCTACTGAAAATATCTAGAGAGACATAAAGAGAGAAATAATAATTACCTCAGAAGCTAGTCCGATAGCAGCCGATAATTCTTACTTAGACATTGACTCTCTTAAATTATGGAATCTCACAGTCTCAATAGTCCAGCCGCAAAAAATTATAAGCATTAAGTGGGAAAAACTTGTAAAGGGTAGATCAGTCCTTAACACCGACGGTAGCTTTGACGGTAGCAGGTGGAGGAGGAGCAATAAGAGATCACAGTGGTCACCTTATTCTTGCCTTCATGGGATCCGTTAAAGCCACTTCTGCTCTCCATGCAGAAATTATAGCTTTGAGGGATGGCTTATGGATATGTAAATTGAAAGAGCTATCTAACTTAGACATACATAGACTCCATAATCTTGGTAGATCTAGTGAATAAAAGAAAAGGCATATGGAAATTTGAAGAGGAATTAGATGAAATTAGTAGATTAGTAGAAACATTGAATGCTTCTAATAAACATATATATAGGGAAGCAAATGCGCTGGCTGACAAACTTGCTAAAGATGGAAAACACAAATAATTTCATGAATATCTTATAGATTCTCTTCCAGACAAATTCAAAGGCACCATTAGGCTAGATAAGAGAGAATACCCTTACATCAGAATATGTAAAAAACCTACCTAATATAATGGGTTGTGACATGGGTGTGCGCGTTGGTTTTATTATTGCTGCATTTTGTTGTTCTATAAGAATAGATAAGGTCTTGGAATGTTGAATATCTTCCTGGCCTGAGGGAAGAATACACAAAGAAAGCCCTAAAACTATGGTAGATATTGGCAGCTCAACATGGTAAGTTGGAGGTAAACAGAATTGGTACTCTCACTTCATGCAGGTCCGGTAACTTTCAAAAGAAGACATGAGGTTTATATTCTAGACATGAGGTTTATATTCTAGCTGTTTTGTATCTTTTAGATGTATTACTTATCAGGTACTTTGTCCGGTACAGGAGCTCTCTGTAAATTATTCAATAAAACTCAGAGGCATGGTATCATATATGTTGGCAGTTTGATTCACTGGTTTTTTTACAGCCTCAAAGTCAGCTACTGGATAACCCCAAGAACAAGTCTAAAAAGCCAGCTAAAGGCTGTCTCGATGGAGAGAATAGATGTGTCTATATATTTATTGTTTCATGTCTGTATTTATTAATGTTGCATGATTGTAAAGGTATGGTTATAGAGGCTGTTGGTCAAGAGTCTGTATGTTTAGGTAGGTAATCAGGTGGTCTGTTAAGAGTCAAGTTCTGGTCAAGTATCAAAGGTCCCTACATTACGGAAGGAAGCAAAGAATTGGTTATGGAAAAGCTCAGGGAAAGCAAGAAACAATAAGGATTGGAAGCATATAAATTAGCACAAAGAAGAAGATTTACAATGCCTTAATTTGCAAAGACTCCTTGGAAAAAAGATTCAAGCCTGACATATCTATAATCCCAATAGAAAATGTCCTTATCCGGAAAATAGACATATATTAGCTAAAATTCCTAAATTCTAGCAAGTTGCAAAGTATAACTAATCAATGAAACTATGAAATTACCTTTCATTGATTGTTTTGGTTTTGAAACGGGTGTAAAAGGGACAAGGGTAGATATAGCTTGTAAAAATGGTATTCCTCCGCCAAAAAAGAGGGTTTTTATAATAATAAAACAATCTTTATAAAAAAAAGAATAAGAAGTATAAGAAGACAAGAAGAATAATAAGAATAAGAAGAATACGAAGAATAAGAAGAATAAGTAGAATAAGAAGAATAAGTACAATAAAAAGAATAAGTAGAATAAGAAGAATAAAAAGAATTAGAAGAATTAGTAGAATAAAAAAAATAAGAAGAATAAGAAAAATAAGAAAAATAAGAAGAATAATAAGAATAAGAAGAATAAGAAAAATAAGAAGAATAAGAAAAATAAGAAGAATAAGAAAAAATAGAAGAATAAGAAGAATAACAAGAATAAGAAGTATAAGAAGAATTAGAAGAATTAGAAGAATTAGAAGCAAAATAATAATTAAAAGAATAAGAAGAATAAAACAAAAAAAAAAGAAAAAGGAGAAAAAGAAGAAAAAGAAATAAAAGAATAATAAGAAGAATAAAATAATTAGAAGAATTAGAAGAATTAGAAGAATTAGAAGAATAAAAAGAATTTGAAGAATAAAAAAATAATAAAGTATAAAAAGAATAAGAAGAATAAGAAGAAAAAAAATAAAAAGAAGAATAAGAAGAATAAGAAGAAAGAGAAGAAATAGATGAAAAAGAAGAATCAAAAGAATACTAAGAATAAAAAGATTAAAAAGAATAGTAAGAATAATACGAATAAGAAGAATAATAATAATTTGAAGAATAAGAAAAATAAGAAGAATTATATGAATAAAAAAAATAAGAAGAATAAGAAGAATAAGAACAATACGAAGAATATGAAGAATAAAAAGAATAAGAAGAATAATAAAAATAAGAACAATACCTATATAAAAAAGAATAAGAAGAATATGAATAATAACAAGAATAAGAAGCAATTGAAGAAAAAGAAGAATTAGAAGAATTAGAAGAATAAAAAGTCAAATAATAATCAGAAGAATAAGAAGAATAATAAGAATAAGTAGAATGATAAGAATAAGAAGAATAATAAGAATAAGAACAATAAGAATATATAGATGATTCAAAAGAAATATAAGAATGTAAAGAAGAATATGAAGAATAAAAAGAATATGAAGTATAATAAGCATAAAAACAATAAGAAGAATAAGAAAAATAAGAAAGAATAATAAGAATAGAAAGAATAAATATAATAAAAAGAATAATAAGAATAAAAGAAGAATAAGAAGAATTAAAAGAATAAGAAGAATAAAAAGAATTAAAAGAATAAGAAGAATAAAAAGAATTAAAAGAATAAGAAGAATAAAAAGAATTAAAAGAATAAGAACAATAAGAAGTACGAGAAGAATAAGAAGAATAATAAGATTAAGAACTAAATAAAGTATAAAAATAAAAAGCATAATAAGAAGAATATGAAAAATAAAAATAAATAGAGATTCTTCTCCCTCTTCAAGCTCTCAACTTTTAGATGGAGAAAATCCTATTTTCTATAGAGAGAAATCTTCATTTTTACCCCAAACAAGCTGATTTCATGCTCAAAATGGAGCAAAGACAACTATTATCAAATAAGTAGTCATTTGCTTCAATTTTAATTGAGCCCACGTCTCCCTCATCATTGTTCGGAAAGAAGGACGGAATTCACGTGGTTCTCTTTCCTTCTGAAGAGTTGCACAAACTTACATAGCCCTTCAAGTACACATTAATAGAAAAATTCTCCCATGGCAGACCTCGCGCGCACGAAATACAAGCATTTGTCACCTCACTGAAGCTCAAAGGTAAGGTTAAATTTTCCGACTACAATGCTAGACACATCTTCCTATAGTATTGTATGGAGGAAGACTTTCACCGAATATGGTTAAAAGATATATGGCATGTCAATGGATATCCTTTGCGCTTATTGAAGTGGACAAAAAACTTCAATCCACATGAGGAAGCCCCGCTAGCCCCGGTATGGATCTCTCTTCCAAATCTTCCTCTATACCTTTATAATAAACACTCTCTGTATGCTATCTCTTCATGTTTGAGAAAACCATTTCTACGAAATGAGGTCAAAGCTTCCATGACTAGGCCAAACAATGCTCGTATTTGTGTTGAGTGTAATTTACTTATACAGCCACCTACTTGTATCTGGATTGGTAGTGAAGATGGAAAACAGAACGAAGGGTTCTGGTAATCTGTAATGCCATAGAACTTGCCATTTTACTACCTAAGTTGCATGAGGTTAGGGCACAATATGGGGGATTGTAGGTTGGGACAGGAGGAGAAGGGTATGGGGTAGGGCAGAAGGCAACAGGGAGGAGGGAAGAACAATGGGTAAGGAGGTAAGAGAGGGTTTTGAAAGGAAGTCATAGTGGGATAATAGAGGGGGAAGAGCCATTAAAGGCATGTTTAAGGGAAGATGAAGGGGATGGTAAGAGGGTTTTAGAGGGGGTTGTTATGCAGCATAAAAGGGATGAGGAATAAAGTTCTAGAGATAAGATTGTAGTTAGGAGTAAATAAATAGAGAGTGAAGAGGAATGGGACGAGGGAGAGAAGGAGGAAGGCTAGAGAGGTGATAGGGTAAAGAAAGAGGGGAAAAAGGGTTAATACTAGGAGAGTCCTGAAGGAGAGGATGGAGAATTATAAAATGGATGGAGGAGGACCTACTAGACTTTCCAGAGGAATACTCTGATATCTTCAGTTGTCCTCCTTTAGGTAGGGAAAAGGTAAATGAGGAGGTGGAGCTGAAAAAGGGGAAGGATGAATTAGAAATTTATGAAGATGATTGGGAAAAGCTAACTAGGGAACAAGCAATGGAAGCCATAAAACAAATGGCAATGCTTCTTGGCCAGCAACTAAAATATAGAGAGATAACGCAAGTAACTCCTAATTTATCTAAGCCATCAAGAAATAGGAGGAAATACTTAAATAAAACATATGAGTCTATATGTACAACAAGAACCCAAGCAAAAATAAGATTTAATGGATAGGTGTGTCTAATAGAATATAAGGGGGGTGGAAAATAACCACTCGACAAATAGGTTGAAAGAATCAATTAAAACATATAAAATTACACTAGTAATCATAGTAGAACCTATGATTCAACATGATCAAATAGTTAAATATAGTAAAATTTTAGGGTTTAATAACGGGTATTCTAATGTAAATAGTAAACTCTGGATTATGTGGGACAATAATTTGGGTATTGTAATATTAAAGGACACAGAGCAAGTAGTTCATTTTAAAACTAACAAAGATACTGAGAGTATAATCTCAGTAGTATATGCTAAAAATTCAAAAAAAGATAGTTTAGAACTATGGAGGGAGATGGAGGATATAGCAAATAAAAGCACTCCATGGATCATCGAAGGAGACTTTAATGTTATAAGAAGTGCAAAAAAAAGCAAAAGAATTCAAGATATAGTGGCTATGTCACACTTTAATAACATAATAGCTAGAGCTAGTTTAATGAAAGTGAATTTTATAGGCTCGAGTTACACTTGATGTAATAACTGACGGAAAAGAGGAGCAATAAGAAGAATAATAAAAATAAAAAGAATAAGAAAAATAAGAAGAATAAAAATAACAAGAATAAACAGAATAATAAAAATAAGTAGAATAAGATAGATAAGAAAAATAAGAAAAATAAGAAGAATATGAAGAATATGAAGAATAAGAAGAAAAGTAAGAATGAGAAGAATAAGAAAAATAAGAAGAATAAGAAGAATAAAAAAAATAATTAGCTTAAGAAGAAAATTAAGAATGAAAAAAATAACAAGAATAAGAACAATACAAGAATAAGAAGAATAATAATGACAAAAAGAATATGAATAATATGTAGAATAAAGAGAATAAGTAGAATAATTAGAATATAAAAATAAGTATAATAAAAAGATTAAATAGTATAGAAAAATTAGAAGTATAAGAAAAGTAAGAAGAATAAGAAGAATAAGAAAAATTAGAGGAATAAGAAGAATAAGAAAAATAAGAATAATAAGAATAATAAGAATGATAAGAAGGATAAGTAGAAAAAGAAAGATAAAAATGATAAGAAGGATAAGAAGGATAAATAGGTAATGAAGGATAAGAATGATAAGAAGATTAGAAGTATAAAAAGAATAATATGGATAAGAAGGATAAGTAGAATTTTAAGAATAAGAAGAATAAAAAGAATATGAAGAATAAAAGAAATATGAAGAATAAAAAGATTAAAAAAAATATAAAGAATATAAAGAATAAGAAGAATAAGAAAATAAAAAAATAATAAAAAGAATAAGTAGAATAAGAAGAATATGGAGAATAAGAAGAATAAAAAGAGAAAAAAATAATAGAAAGAAAAAGAAGAAGAAAAAAAAATATTAAACATTAGTAAATAATATTAAGAATAAGAAGAAAAAAAGAAAAATAAGAATAAGAAGAAAAATAAGAAATATAATTATAAGACTAATAAGTAGAATAATAAGAATAAGAATAATAACAATAATAAAAAGAATATATAACAAAGTAAAATAAGAAGAAAAAGTAAAAAAAGGACAATAAAAATACGAAGAATAAGTTGAAAATGAAGAATAAGATTAATAAAAAGTAATAGAAGAATAATTAGAATAAGAAGGATAAGAAGTGTGTAAAGGATAAGTAGGATAAAAAGGTTAAGAAGGATAAGAAGGACAAGAATGATAAGAAGGATAAGAAGAATCATAAGGAAAAGAAGGATAAGAAGGATATGAAGGATAAGAAATATAAGAAGGATAAGAAGTATAAGAAATTTAAGAAGGATAAGATCGATAAAAAATATAAGAAGTATAAGGGGAATAATAAATATAATAAGAAGTATAAGAAAAATAAGAAGTATAATAAAGAATACTAAGAATAAAAAGAATAAGAGAAATAAGAAGAATAAGAAAACTAAAAAGAATAAGATGAATAAGAAGAATAATAAGAATAAAAACAATAAGAAGAATGAGAAAAATAAGAAGAAGAAAAAGAATAGGGATGATAAGAAGGATAACAAGAATAAAAAGAATAACAAAACTTAGAAAAATAATAAAAATAAGTAGAATAAGATGAATAAGACGAATACGAAGAATAAGTTGAATAAGAAGAATAAAAAGAATAAGAAGAATAACAAGAATAAAAAAGAATAAGAAGAATGAGAAGAATAAGAAGAATAATAAGAATAAGAAGAAAATGAAGAATAATAATAATGACAAGAATAACAAAACTTAGAAAAATAATAAAAATAAGTAGAATAAGAAGAATAAGATGAATAAGATGAATAAGATGAATAAGATGAATAAGAATAATAAGATGAATAAGAAGAATAAGAAGAAAAAAAAATATTAAGAATAAGAAGAATAAGCATAATACGAAGAAAAATAATAATAAAAATAATAAGAACAATAATTAGAATAAGAAGAATGACAAGAATAAAAAGAATAAAAAGTACAAGAAGAATAAGAAGAATTAGAAAAATAAGTAGATTAAAAAGAATAAATAGAATATGAATAATAAGTAGATTCAAAAGAATGCAAAAAAGTAAGAATAATATAAAGAAGGATAAGAATAAGATGAATAAAAAGAATATGTAGAATAAGAACAAAAAATGAATAAGATGATTAAGAAGAATAAGAAAAATTAGAAAAATAAGTAGAGTAAGAAGAATAAGAAGAATACAAGAATAAAAAGAATTATAATGATAAAAAGAATATGAATAATATGTAGAATAAGAAGAATAAGAAAAATAAGAAGAATAAAAAGAATAAGTATAATAAAAAGAATAAGGAGTATATAAGAATAAAAAGCATAAGAAGAATAAGAAGAATAAAAAGAATAAGAAGAATAAAAGAAATTAGAGGAATAAGAAGAATTAGAAGAATAAGCAAAAAAAAGAAGAATAAAAATAATATGATGAATAAGAAGAATAAGAAGAATTGGAATAATAAGAAGGATAATAATAATAAATAGAAAAAGAATGATAAAAAAGATAAGAAGGATAAGAAAGATAAGTAGGATAAGAAGTATAAGAATTATAAGAAGGATAAGAAGATCCGAAGTAGAAGAATAATAAGATGGATAATAAGGATAAGAAGGATAAGAAGATTAGATGTATAAAAAGAATAAAATTGATAAGAATGATAAGAAGGATAAGGAGAATAAAAAGAATAAGTTGAATAAGAAGAATAAGAATAATAAGATTAATAATTAGTATAAGAAGAATTAAAAAAATATGAAGAATAAGAAGAAGAAAAAGGATATAAAGAATGATAAGAATATTAAAAATAAAAAAAAGAATAAGTAGAATAAGTAGAGTAAGAAGAATAAGAAGAATAAGAAAAAAAGAAGAATAATAAGAATAAAAAGAATAAAAATAATAAGAAGAATAACAAGAATAAAATATAATATTAAACATAAGTAGAATAATTTTAAGAATAAGAAGAATAAAAGAAAAATAGAATAAAGAATAAGAAGAATAAAAGTAAAAGAACAATAAAAAATAAGAGAATAAGAATAATAAGAAGAAGAATAAAAATAAGAAATATAACAATAATAAAAAAATAAATACTAAGTAAAATAAGAAGAAAAATGAAAAACATGAACAAAAATAAGAAGAATAAGTAGAATAAGAAGAATAAGAAGAATAAAAATAATAAAAAGTATAAGAAGAATAAGTAGAATAAGAAGGATAAAAATGATAAGAAAGATAAAAAGGATAAGAAGGATAAGAAGGATAAGAAGGATAAAAGGATAAGAAGGATAAAAGGATAAGAATGATAAGAATTATAAAATGGATAATAACGATAAGTAGGATAAGAAAGATAAGAAGGATAAGAAGGATAAAAAGAATAAGAATGATAAGAAGGATAATAAGGATAAGAAGAATAAAAAGGATAAGAAGGAAAAGAAGAATAAAAGAACAAGAAAAATAAGAAGAAAAAAAACAATATGAAATATGTAGAATAAGAAAAAATATATATGAATAATAAGAAGAAATTTAATAATAAAAAATATAATAAAAAGAATAAGACATATAAGAAGAATAATAAGTATAAGAAGAATAAGAAGAATAAGAAGAATAAGAGAAATAATAAGAATAAGAAGAATATGAGAAATAAGTGGAATAAGAAGAATAAGAAGAATAAGATGAATAAGAATAATAATAAGAATAAGAATAATATAAATAAGAAGAACAATAAGTAGAATAATAATAATAATAATAATAATAATAATATGAAGAATAAGAATAATAAGAAGAATAAAAAGAATAAGAAGAATAAAAAGAATAAGAAGAATAAAAAGAATAAGAAGAATAAAAAGAATAAGAATAATAAGAACAATAAGAACAATAAGAACAATAAGAATAATAAGAAGAATATTAAGAATAAAAAGAATACTCTAAATTTGAAGAATAAGAAGAATAAAAAGATTACTAAGGATAAGAAGAATAATAAGAATAAGAAGAATAAGAAAAATAAGAAGAATAAAAACAATATTAAAATAAAAAAATTAAAAAGAATAAGAAGAATAAAATGAATAAGAAAAATAAGAAGTTTAAGAAAAATAAGAAGAATAAGAAAAATAATAAGAATGAGAAGATTGCACGCTGAAATTAAAACATTACATAAAGGAATAAAAATTTGTAAGAAAAATAACTTCATAAATATGCAAGTTCATGTAGATTCGAGCCTACTAGTTGATTTAGTTACATGTAATCTAGTATTATGAAA